>JAECUM010002456.1:0-64115 GCA_016617855.1 Megalonaias nervosa
CACAGAGTGGTTGCATAACTCAAAATCGCATATCTCAAAAGTGTTGGTTTCACTGCCTTTAATTTTCATTGAAAAATATATAATTCAGTTAACTTCAATAATATTCATTTAAACCATTTATGAATCCAATTTTATTTTGCTTTAGACAAACAATTCAATTATTTTGCAGCATTCACTAAACAAAGTTAAATTTTTTTAAAAATGCATATGAAATCGCATCAACACAAAATCTGCATAAGTTGAAATCGCATATGTTGGAGTTGGGGGATACCTGTATATCCATGGTATCACAGTATGCTCTGTTTCAAGGATTATAAACATACATTTGCATGTCATCTAGTCATCATGTACACAAGAAAAACTCCACTGACATGTGTCTTTAAACTCACATCTATATTAGTAAACCACACTCAGAAATGAAATCAGGTGATGAGAAAAAAAGCTGAAATCTTAAACATCAGCTGATATCTTCATTTTTATATTTTATATTAAGGTAAAGCAAAATTTCATTTTTGTTCTTGACCTAGTAAGCTGACATCAGCTAATTAAGCTTCATTTGTTCATGTCTGCATTATTAAGGATATTTTTTAAAGACAGACCCCCTAAACTGCTCCAGTGGCCTAGTGGCTAGAGAGTCCACCTTGGATGCCAAAGACTTCTAAAAATGTACTAACAGGTGCCTTGTTTGGTGCTCAGCATTAAGAGGTTAGTGTTAGGTCTGGTCGGCCTCGTGTCAGGATAATGTGACTGGGTGGGACATCATACTACATGTCTGCAGTATGATGCCCCAGTGCTAGACATCACTATAAACTGCCACACTGCAGACATCATAGCTATATTACTGAAATTTTTTTAAAACTACTTTAAAAATCCATATCATACACAGACAGACCTCTCTTCTATCCTAATATATTGATAAGAGTTATTTCCCAACAAGAATTAAAAAAACCCATAAGAAAATGAAGTGGCCAACTTTCAAACTTTGAGACAACATTACATTCACCTACTAAGGTAAAAGACCCAAAAACATTTGTTAAAAAGATTATCTGAAGACTCACTGTATTTGAAATTTTGTTTCTAATTTATTTCCAAATTGAAATCTCTAATAATTATAATGCTATTGCATCTTATTATTTAAATTGGCAAGAGCTTATAGTAACCAAACCCAGTGATTAATTTAGACTGTGGATGCCCAAGTCATCATTATGTTGAGCTTTCATCAAAGCAGATACAACACACACACACAAAAAAACATTAATAAAAAAAAACAATCTTGCCACATGACTGAAAAGAATCTCAACAAAAAAATATTCAACAAACATTTAAATTTCTCTCTCAAAAAACCTGTCAGTTTTGCACAAGTTCAGAATTCTGGAACACACTTCACACACTTAATAAACTTAAGTTCTTGGCCAATGGTATACCTTCCCAATATAGCAGATTACCTCCAGAGCAGATTTAATGTGATCCTCTTGGCAACAAGACACTTCATTCTTTTGCAGTCTCTATACCCCAGAATGGACAATATTCCAACTTTATCCTCAATTTACAAAGACCCTTTTACCTATTACCAACTGGCATGCAACATTCTTGTCAGTTTGAAGCTTCTAACATAACATTGTTTTGAGTGTACAGGTTTTGTTAATACGTGATTGTTGATCATATATCGTAACATTTAAAAAAAAATAAATGTGGTCTTCTTATGTGTTTTATTCCTATTTCAGTAATTTCTTAGTACAAACTTGGTTTTGACTCTTTTTTGTTAATTATGAACAGGAATCATGCATGCACATTCTGAATGTTAGTTACCTTCTTATGTAAAGGCTTCCTGACAACATCACATCACATCACCAAATTTTTTCTGGTCTAAAATATTGTATTTTCTTTAACTTTGATCATTTATTGGAGCCACTCTCTCCCTGCTTTTAATCAAATCTTAAAATGATCTACAGGGTAAGTGTTTTTTGTAACTGCACAAATTACACCTTAAATTTAATGAATCCTACTTGAAAATAGGCAAGGCAATTGAATTGTGCACAGTAAATTTTCCATGAGACTAAAAACTTGGAACATTTATTAATGATAATGAAGCCCAATACTAGATTCTAGATCCAGTCATTTTCAAGTCCTTACTGAACCGTTCCGGTGGCCTAGTGGTTAGAGCATCTGCCTCAAATGCGGGAGGTCGTGGGTTCAATCCCCGGCCGAGTCATATCAAAGACTTATAAAAATGGCACCAAAAGCTGCCTCGCTTGGCGCTCAGCATTAAGAGGTTAGTGTTAGGACTGGTTGGCCTGGTGTCAGGATAATGTGACTGGGTGGGAAAATGCTACATGTCTGCGGCATGATGCCCCAGTGCTAGACATCACTATAAACTGCCACACTGCAGACATCGTAGAGATATGACTGAAAAACTGTTAAAGCTACATTAAAAATCCATATCACACACACACACACACACACACAAGCCCTTACTGCCATATATATTCACCTATAAGTTGAGCCCAGCTGCAAACTGTCCTGACCCTGGTCTGCTGCATGATGCACTGACACATTCCAGTCTATGGAATTTGCTGGGGGTAATCAGTAACACAAACAAATTAGATCTGCATCTGCCAGCTCATTATGCAACTGCAGATCAAGGTCTATTTTGTTTGCAGTTGGACTCAAAAGCAAGTATATATGGTAAGTGACTTTCTGCAATTGAACAATTAATTAAAAACTTTGTTATATAGACATGCAGTGTTTGGTATCCAGCAGTGATGCCTCCATTGTTACATGTGGTTCTAATGCATATGGCACAGTGCCGCTGTCATAACACATAACCAATACCATCAATAATGAAGTTAGACAACAGCAAGTTGAATCTATATTCTTAATTTAAACTTATTTATCACACATACATATTTGTTGGAATATACTATAAAGGGTCTATTAAGTGTATATAAAAACTGTACCCTAAAATAATAAAAATCCCTCTTATGAAAATGCAAAAGGGAATTCCCCCTCCAAATGAAAATCCTGGAGAAATCACTATAAGGGACCAAAAATAATGCCTTATGGCACCTACACATCAGTCCCCTCCTCCCATTAACCACTGAAAGCTGGTGATACCATTATGTCAGTACCTGCTACCTTTCTCTTAAAACTATCAAGAATGGAATGCATCACTTGATATTGGCAGCTGATAAAGTTACTTGATACCTAACAGCACAAGTGATAAATCCTTGTCAGTAATCCAGTTTTAGTTATAATCTTGTAATAAACCTTATTCCATTCTTGATATTCATTCTATCACTTGTGAATCCAGGAAACTGGCAAGGCATATTTTCAAAATAATGGCATTACAGTATCCTATTCTCACAGTGTTCCAATTACTTTCATTGGAATATGTATGGTACAGTTCCCACAGCCTCTGCAGCTAGCTCAATCTATGTAGCTCTAACTAGCATGCCAGCTGGAAAATTCCCTATCCCCACCCCTTACATTTTCAGCCTTCTGATGGAGTGAGTTAGGCACTATTCCATGGATCATTTTCATCAGGATACTTCACAAAATTTACCTAAAGACATCTATGCTTGCTCGCAACTAGGTTCTCTGCATCACAATTTGTAGCAGACCCTGAAATATTCGAGACTTGCCTGCAATGCACCTAGATCATGTAACATGCAGATACCATTACCTATGCTATGTCTACAGACTTGCACAATTACCTTGGCAAGCACACTAAGAAGCAGGAAGAATGTTAGGGCTTGATACTTTTCCAAATTATTGTTAACCTACATGAAAATTAGACTGGTAAATATGTCTGATCCCAGCAATGTTATTATGTATAATGTTGCTTCAAAAAGTCCTAGTGAAATAAATACATTAGCTTCAGTAATGTAATGGGGTATAAACTTGTTGGCACTCTCAGAAGACCTAGTTAAATAAACCCATTGCCCTCAAAAGTGAAATGGAGTATAATGGTGCTCTTGGAAGTCTTAGTGAAATATACCCTTGGTCCCTGCAATGTGACAAGTTTTGATGGTGTTCCCAGAAGTCTTAGTGAAATAAACCCACTGGCCTCAGAAATGTGATGGGGCATAATGGTGCTCTGAGCAGTCAAAGTTAAATAAAGACATGGGTCTCAACAATGTAATTGGGTACAACAGTGCTCTTGAACATCTCAGTGAAAAAAACAAAAACATTTGCCTCAGCAATGTCATAATGTATAAAGGTGCTCTCATTCCTTGTAAAATAAAGTCATTTGTCTTGTCATTATGATGAGGTATATCTATAATGGTGTTTTCAGAAGTCCTAGTAAAATAAACCCATTGGCCTCAGCAATATAATAGGGTATAATGGTGCTCTCTGATGTCCTAGTTAAATAAACAGCCTGACTTTGTTTCAGCAATGTAATGATTTATATCTACAATGGCACTTTTTGAAGTCTCAGTGAAATAAACCTACTAGTCTCAGCAATGTAATTGGGTATAATGTAGCCCACAGAAATCCTAGTGAATTAAACCAGCTGAAATCATGAATTAATTGTATGTGGTATAACGTTGCTCTTACAAGCCCTAGTGAAATAAAAACATAAGTCTCAACAATGTAATTGGGTATAATGGTACTCTCAGAAGTCCTAAGTAATGAATTAAACCAACTAGTCTTAGCAATGCAATAGGGTATGATGGTGCTCTCAGAAGTCCTTGTGAAAAATACCTCACTGATCTTAACAATGTAATGGGGTATAATGGTGCCCTCATATGTCTTAGTGAAATAAACCCACTGGTCTTAGCAATGTAATGGAGTATAATAGTACTAAGTCCTAGTGAAATAAACTCACTGGTCTTAGCAATGTAATGAGGTGTAATGGCACTAAGTCATAGTGAAATAAACTCACTGGTCTTAGCAATGTAATGGGGTGTAATGGCACTAAGTCATAGTGAAATAAACTCACTGGTCCTAGCAATGTAATGGGGTATAATGGCACCAAGTCCTAGTGAAATTAACTCACTGGTCTTGGCAATGTAATTGGGGATAATGATGCAAAGTCCTATGTTAAGTCATAGTGAAATAAACCCATTGATCTCAGCCCAGTCTTTTCAATAAACAACATGATACTACTAAAATCTATAACATGGGCATTTTATGGGCAAGCTGCTGGTCTACCATGAATGTGAATGATCTAATTTATTAGACCTTTTCTGTATCTATACCTAAAAGTTTTATTTGTTCCTTCTAACAAAATTAGAAATTATCCTGATGGTAAATTATTCCTTGTTAGTCTAGACAAAAATGATATTTTAACCATATCAGTTGGAATGTTAAGTGTTAAGATGCATATTTTTGGAATCTTTAGGGTGCAAGCATGGGCTCAGAATAATCATACTGAATTCTACTTTTAGCAATTAAATCTAAAATTTTTCTTACACTGGTCTAATTTAATGCAAAAGTCATGCCGTGTTCCCAATCACACAAGAACAATTTCTTGTTAGTTCTAATCTATTATAACTCCTATGTAGAAACTCTAGGTTACAAAAATAGGTATATGCCTACACAATCAAAGCATAGATCAAAGAAAGTAGGTAACTATGAACCAATTGTTAATCATAGAGTGTTGAAAGTTTTTCTGGGAACAAAATACCACTGACACTGATGAAAAAAAATATAGTAAACAAATCATTTTAAAATTAATAATTGTGTGGCTTTTCAAGTAAAAACCCTGAGGTGATACTGATGCAAAAAATAAAACACAAACTGTAATTCCATTTTATGAAAACAGCTTATAAAGTTCATCTTGCTCCCCAACCTGTACACCTCAGTTAAAGGAAAATACCAAACTCATAAATGTTGTCTGCATCCATACAATTTTTGGAGATTCATTGCATTGACCAAGATAAGGAGTTCCAAAATCACAGCCCAGGTTCAAATCCCTCCTGGATCATCCCAAGTCAGCTGTTGTAGTGTTTCCATGCTGTTTGATGCCATTTTATTCTGCACGAATTAGGTGTTCTGCAACACTGTGATGAGAAGGTTCTCAAGTTTTGACAGTTTTGTGGAAGCCATTAGATTTTATCCACCTCATGGAAAGCACAGCCTAAATAGCTTTAGCAGCTGGCACAATAAAAGAGAAAGGTTGAAGGTTTGTATAAATAACCTGAATTTTTCAGATTTTTCCCTCCTTGCATGGTACCAGTTATGTGTGGAATGAGTTTCTGTATTAAGCATATCCCTAGGCTCAGCTTGCCCAGAGAAATTGGGGATATCAGTCTGGGGAAACTACACTGAAAACTGCACCCATTTTTATTTGTATCAAGAAGACAAATTTTAATATTGTCCCTTATTTATGGTCATCATCTAGTTTATGGCATCATAAAGTGCATGACATCAAAAAGTACAAAGCTTTAAATAAACTAAATTGTTCTTATTGAATTCTTCCATACAAGCAAAGATCTGAATTCATATGTTTCATTTCTATTATTACATTAAAAATTTCTTAGTTGATCATACATATGACAGAATAGAGAAGTCAGCCGTGCAGGACAAATAGGGAGATTTGCGAAATTCGGTCAGGAGTTTTGACTTCAGAAGAGGGAGGATCTATAATAAGAATGGCAAATATTTCATGTGGCATGTGTCTTTGACTTTCTAATCCCAAGTTTGGGTCATTTTATATAAGAATTTTTGTGTGATTTCTGACTCGGGGAACATATATCTGAATAGATCTGAAAAATGATTTGCTACCGTAAACGGGTAATTTATACTGCTGTTTGGCAAACAGTGTCTTAGCACATATATGCATATCTTTATCCACATTAAATACAGATTTTGTGACCACGGATTTCTGTGATGGCGTATTTGTAGCATTAAATAAGTTTTAATGAGATGGGGTCCCTGCATCAAAAATGTCATTCTTGCCACTATAGCAGATTTTAAAATTAGCTTTACAGAATGGGCAGAATGCATATTCATGTCCTTTTAACTCGATTCCAACCACTCAAATTTCTTTTTACATCCATCACTGAATTTTGTGTGCTATTTTGGCTGCTTAGATTTTGGTGTTTTAGCATTGGGAGATAATGCATGCTAAGACATCTTGACAAACTTTAAACACCGAAGTCAAACAGATCCTGTTTTATGCCATTTGAGCTCTTAAGTAATCCAACCATAATCATTTAACATCTTTAATCCTCTCTGAATTATTGTTGAGCACACATAGTATAGACTCTAATCCATCTTAACAACTCTGAGCAGACCCTAGCCTTTGAAGAAAATCAAACTAATATTGTTTTATGCTGACTGAGCTCCTTAATAATCCAACCATAATCAACTAATGTCTTTAATCTTTTCAGAATAACTTCTGATCACACATAGGTATAATCCATGACAACAAACTTCAAACACTGAAGCCAAACTGACCCTGCTGACAGAATCAAAGAAATTAGCAACTAAATTGTCTTGCCTTGCTTAAGTCTGTTCACAATCACATGATCACTGGCAGTAATACCATAAATATATATGTGTTACATGGGAAGCAAGGTGTGAATGATAATGTGAAAATATAAACTTTTGAATAATAATTTTGCATACACGGGAGAATTCAGTTAGTGGTGGGATGGATAGGAGAAACCTCTCATCTTGGGAGGAAAACCCTCCTGGCCATGATGTTCACATGTATGGTTGACAATTAATTCACTGTGAAATGCCCCAAAATCTGGGATGCTTTGCTTATATTTCACTTCCTTTTTCCAATACCTGGTTTGGCTTTCCATTGCAAAGCAATCAAATCCAAATCAGGTTGAGAGACCTGGACAACTGTATCTCATAGTTTGAACCCTATGTTCCTTATCGCATGAAAAGCTTCAAACCTGGTAATCTAAGTGAAATTCAAACTCAAACTCACAAAATAATGGAAATTTGTAATAGTCACAGTGCTCACATCACCATTTCTATTCACTATCATTCTGGGACTCTTGAAAAAAATAATAAATAAAAAAAAATAATGTGCCAAACATCAAGTTAATGAACAACATGGTACACAATATGTATAATATTAAAATCGACAGGGCCTTACAGCATCAATCAACAAGGCCTTACAGCATCAATCAACAAGGCCTTAACATATCAATCAACCAGCTCAAAGAAATTTGGACTGTTGTCGGCATTCATTCTGTCAGAAGTTGTAGTCACTCCTGCACACACACCCCACAATCCTTCTGCAGAAAGTTAACTCCAATATATTTCCACATTTGGTCTTTTATTTAAGTTTTGCAGTTGTTAGATACAGAATTACCAACATGTCTAAAATCTGACACTATCAATCTCTTAAAAGTTTTTAATGCTGATGTCAGCTTCATGTCAGTAAAACGTACATAGGCCAGCTGACATGGCTTTGAAACAGGACCAATGAAATTGTTGAGGTTGACAAGTTTGTATTGTCACTAGCCAAGGATCATCTATGTGCTTCCAAAACAATGACACTTGGCATACGCAGCAAGCAGAAAAAGTCTTTTTGAACAAAATGCCATCTTGCAGATTAAAGAGTAACAGCTATTTCACACTAACTGCAACATAAGATGATGTCAATAAGCTGCATGGGCTTCTGGTACTATAAGTATCTATCCAGTATGAAATGTATTTTTTTGAGGGGCTAAAACTAATTTTAATTATGCCATACTTACCTGTTGCTATTGTTTAGCTACTGCCTTTTCATGTCGAAAAACCTTGTCCGGAGGTAGAAGGAGGAGAAGGTAGTATTTAATTGCCAAAATGCTGACTTCTCGAAGCTCTCCATTAGGACCATGAGGCAGCAACAGCTCCAACCTCATGGGCTTTTAATTTCATATAGAAGGCCTCTATCAGTAAGGGACTGATAAGCTCTTGGTGGTAGTGACAATCCACTGCAAAATGGTGGAAGCCAAATATCAATGGAACCCTTCAGAGGAGCAAGATATTTTCAACCCTTTTCTTTCCCTTGGAAGCAATGAGATAGAATGAAGTGCCCTGACTAGGCAAAACAGCTTTCTGCCTTTTTCTTTCCCTTGAAAGCAATGAGATAGAATGAAGTCTCAAACAACTTTCTGCCCTTTTCTTTTTCTTGGAAGCAATGAGATAGAATGAAGAGCCCTGACTAGGTAAAACAGCTTTCTACATTTTCTTTCCCTTTGAAGCAGTGAGACAGAATGAAGTGTCCTGGCTAGGCAAAACAGCTTTCAACCCTTTTCTTTCCCTTGGAAACAATTTGACAGAATGAAGTACCCTGACTAGGCAAAACAGCTGATCATGAACATCCCAAGCATAGAGTTAAATGAGACTGGGGAACTACCAACATAGCTGAATTAGCTAAAATCCTGGTTGGCAAAGAAGTCAAGCAGAATCATAACTGCCAATAACTGGAGACAGTCAGTGCCAAAGACAAAGCATGAAGCTTGCTCCATCTTCTTGTGCATGGCAAGGTGAGCAAAACAATCTTGAGTGCAAGGTCCCAGAAGGAAACCTCATTCAATGATTCATAGGAGGGGTTTTGGTAGCAGTAGACTTGACTCTGCCACTCAAAATACTTAATGAGATTGGCAAGGTGCACATCCAAACCAACTGTCATGCCCTGAGAGAATTTAAGTGTTGGAAATGGAAATTCTATAGCCCTTGATAGTCATTACTAATATCCTTTGTTCTCAAAAAGAAATAAAAGAAAGTCAGTGAAGGGACTAACACACTGATAGCTAGGATAAATGTGTTCCTACTGTACCAATCACAGAAGATTCTCCAGCTGGCATAAAAGACCTTGTTCAAAGAATCTCTTCTGGCCTAATAAATGCAACTGGTAACCCAGCCATATAACTTGTTATTATCAATAGGACATTTGAGATGAGCCAAGCATGAAGGAGGACCATATAAGGTCTGTGTTTAGGAAAGAGTCTCTTTGTTGCAACACAAGATCCCATCTCTTGGATATGGAGATAGTTTGACCTATCAGCAGGTGTAGAAGATTGAAGAACTACAATCGCTGGGGCCACAGTGGGGTATGTACTGATTTAATAGAACTGTGGCAGCAGTTGGAATGGTTGGAAGGCGTATGCAAACAGACAATCCCACCATAAGCTATACACATCCACTGCCCATTCCCTCTGGTCCAGGACTGGAGAGACATAAAAGGTAAGTCTGTTGTTGAGTCTGAGATGTCACCAAAAAAAACGCACTAGTCACTTTCCCCACGGCATAAAAAGGGACTTTGTCAAAGAGCAGTCTAGTGACCATTCTGTAAGCACCATTCTGTAAGTACCATTCTGCCTGACTTGGACAGACTGTCCGCTAACAAATTCTTCTTTGGAATCCCCAGAACGTGGAGAACTCAGAGCATGACATCTATTGTTTATGAACTCACTAGTGCACAAGGTAAACATTCGGAACTTACCTATCTTTTGTTATATTGATGTAAGATGATCAATTGTTAAAACTTTATTGAATAGAGATTTCAAAAACACACTACAATAACAATGTGACACAAATCATAAAAATGATTATCAATACATAAATGTGAAAAAATGCTGAATTTAGTATTTAGACAATTAATTAAAAACAAAATGTAATTCCTGTATGTTAGGATTGGGCCTTGCTGCATTATTTCTTTAACACAAAAGAGTTACCCATAATCAATGTAACTGATAATGAATTTAAGTGTACCCTAACCACTAAGAGGTGGCATAAAGTATGATATCCTTCAATGTCCATTAAATAACAAAATTCGGAAGGAAGCAGGGCTGACTGGCATGTAAATAGAATATAAAGTTGATACATGTAACACCAGAGTAATATTTGTTCAATGAAGACGGTGATGCAGAGTAGCACTAGCAAAAGTAGAAATATTTTTCATATTTGTAACACATTCAACACCTCCATCCTTGAAAAAGATGACTGTTCTGCACATGGGCTTATGAGGTGCATGGGTGGACAGAATCTTACTGACGATTCTTTTGGAGTACACCTGAAAATGAATGGAATAATGAGCGACCTCAGTGACTGATTATTTCAAAGAATGGTTGATGTCAGATATTTTTTAACAAATCATCCCCTTCCTTCCAAACTTTATTTAGGCAGAATGGTGAACTTTACCACAACAGTGGCATTAGGGCTTTAAGTCTGAATCCTCCAAAAAATAATTTTAAATGATCCATAATATACTGATATTTTGATGAGTTAAATTTATAGTGTTTTCAATACAGCTTTGCTGGTGTTCATGGTGTCAATAAGTATAAGAAAAAGAAATGAGGATGGATTTTATAGCTCTATTAACATGGGCAAATGCCTGAATCCTATCTACCTGGACTAGCTAAGAACATTTTGTATTCACTGCAGCTCTGTGAGGTACCATAAAAATCTTATCGCACATAACAAACTTGATTTGTTTTAAAGACTTTAATTCTTCTGTGTCCCCTATGACAACAGAATAAAGATACCTGTTCATATTTTAAACTAATTTGGTCAGAATTGGCATCAAGCACTGTCAGATATGGCAGTTGCTGACTATGCAAAATCTGGCCACTGTTGGCAATACATGCATATATTAACCATATATAAAATCTCTTCATAGTTCAATTCACAGCACCTGCAGTTCAAAGATACTATAATAATGATAATAATAATATCAACACTATTAATAAAAGACTTTACATTCAGGGATGACACAATTAATCAAGACATAAGAACTAATCTACCTTAAGGCCCACTATTATGTACATATGTGCAAGCTATTAATATACTCACACACACAAAATAAAATATGCAATACATTAACAACTATTCACATAAATGCTACAGTGCTGCAGAAATGAAAAAGCAGGAGGTGGGTGCTGGATCTTACAAATTAATAAGTACCCCATATTACCGGTATTAGAATTTCATCCATCTAATACATCTATTATGAAAGGAATAGATTCTTGGAGCCGATTTAATATCATGACAATTATTCACCTGAAAAGTGAAAGCCATTTTTGAATAGCTCCTTTTCTGGCTTGGGTACTTTGAAACTGTCATATTTTATGATGTTACATTTGGGGTACCCGTAGATTCTCTTTACTGGAAAATGTTATTCATGTAAATGGAGGCAGATTTTGTAGACACCTTACACCTTACCTCCCTTTCGCCTCTCTCAAAAATATTCATTGAGGCATAGGTAACACTTTGGTTGTAGGTACTTCAATTTGAATGTTATCTGTTTGATAATCAAGAATTATTTTACATGCCCTTTCCTGGAGCCTGGAAATTTTTCTTATATTTCAAGGACAGGTGTTCCCCTAACTTATATTACAGCAGTCAAGATGTGATTGAATGTAACTTTTATAAAGAGTAACTCTGTACTGTGATGAATGAAGGACCCAACCTTCTTAAGGACTCTAAGATAAGGGTTTATTGTCCTTGAAATATAATTTATAAGATGAGACCATGGCAAGTTATTGTCTACAAATATGCCAAGAATTTTATAAAAACAAATCATTTTCAGATCATTTGTATCAGTGAGAAGATGCAGGATGTCAGTTTGCAAAAAATCTTGCTTTTTGCAAGCAGTTATCAGCAAGATTTTTGTTTTGTCTGTATTGAGGATCATACCATTTTCTTTATACCATATTTTAAGTTGGTTGAGAGTAGTTTATTGGTTTATCTCAAGTTGAGCTTGATTACTCAAAGCGTCAGACAAATCAGTGCCATCAGTCAGTTGACGAGATTGCATCTCCTTTTCTCAGGGTAAGTCATTTATGAATAGAACAAATATGAAGGATCATAAGATAGAACCTTGTGGTACTCCACAACTCATGGTATTGTTTTCAGACTTTAAAATTTTCAAACTGAATTTCATGATCAACCAGTCTGAAATTCTTTTGAAAATCAATGATTACAGTGTCTACTAACTTTCCTGCATCTAATACTTTTCAGCCACTTGTCAATCATCAAGATAAGTGCAGTTTCACACAAAAATGATCTTTTCAGAAGCCAGACTGATTTTCATCAAGAAGATTACTGATTGTTGTGATAGTTCATCAAATAATTGTGTACATGCTTTACCTAGTAATTTGGAAAGAGATGGAAAATTTGATACTGGTCTATAATTGTTTACATTCTCTTCTGATTAAACTTTCTGTGGTGATCTTATTCTGGCAGTCTTCCAATATTGGTGGAAATTTACTTGTTCTCAAACTGGGATTACAGTGAAAGGTAATACTATCAGCAACAGCAGATGCAGCTGCCTTAAAAAGTCTTTCCTCTATCATGTCAAGCCCTGTAGATTTAGAATCCTCCATGTTTTTAAGAATTCAAAATGTACTCTGGTTTTATTTCTGGAGTTTCAAATTTAGTATCATTTGGAAGTTTTGTTCAACAAAACATTTCAGTTTGAATGATTGGACTCCAACATATGTTCTGTAACTTCAGAAGCAATGTTTACAAAGAATTCATTAAAAATATTTGCAAGGGCATCTGGATCATGATCATGGGTACCATATATACTTGCTTATAAGTTGAGTCAAATTCCAAACAACAAACATAATGCTCCTGTAGATCTGAGTCCATGTTGTTTGTTCTATTGATTACTCCTAACAAACTGTACAGACCCAGATCTGCTGGCACATTATGCAATGGCAGATCTGGGTCTGTGCAGTTTGTAGTTGACTCGTGTTATAAGCAAGTAAATATGGTACCATCATTATTTAGTGATGTTATATGCCATATTTTTGCACTTCCATGCTCCAAATTCCATAAAATGTTCCAGATTGTTTAGGGGTTATATTTTCTATTATTAAGACTCTTTTGGTCATGGTTTCTCTTGCTTGCCTAATTATTTCTCTGGATTTTGTATTCATCTTCATTACCTACAGATTTCAAGTGTATCTCTAATTTCCAGGGTGACTGAGTCAGTTTGATGATCATACATTACTCATGTGTCTTTGAAGAAGCAATTTTTATTGACGACTTCCAAAAATTAATCTGACCATTTGCTTAAAACATCATCAGTATCATCAAATATACTTGGATAGTATTGTTGTATTCTTATGTAACTTAACTCTGTCTCAGGAGTTATACAAGTGAGTGTTTTTCTTTTACACATTTAATGGCGCTTGTATTTAATTCAGCCTTGTGCTAAAAATAAATCATGATGTCATTGCCCCGGTTGCAGCCATCTTGTTTTCGGACAAAGCCGCTAGCAATGCGTAGTAACATGGATGCTGGCAGCATTTTGAAAGTTACAAATAAGCTATATATTCTTCTGGAAAAGAAATTATTTAATATGGTGGCCTCTAAGCATTGTTGCTATGGTTCATGTACAAGTGATTCGAGATACCAGTAAGATGGTATTTGGTTCACTGGATTTGGAAACGGTTTTCCAAAGCCTGACCACAGGTGCTCAACGCGAGCTTGATGTTAAGAAAAAAATAATAATCTGAAGGAAAAAAGTCATACAGAGTGTCAAAAATACCTCAGATTACCCCCATGACCTGTTCTGACATTGGACCCTCTCTATCATACTATATTCTCTTATAGAGGGTCCAATATCTCAACGGGTCATGGGGGGTAATCTGAGGTATTTTTGTCACTTTATGACTTTTTTCCTTCAGATTATTGTTTTTTTCTTAACATCAAGCTCACGTCAAGCACCTGTGAGCCTGACAAGGAGAGAGAAAGGTGTATGCAATGGGTACACCATTGCAGTCGACGTGATTTTGCCATAAAAAATGTGAGGAAGGATACATATATATGTAGTTTGCACTTTGTTGGTGGAAATGGATCCACCAAGGAACATCCAGACCCAATTAAATTGGGAGCCATAGTACATATTTTTTCTTTTCTTTTTGTCTCTGTAATTTCTCCACCAGAGGTTGTATCATTAGAGGAATCGGCACAGTTTCTTAAGTCAAATAACCTGGATAACATCAATAATAATAATAATAAATTAATTTATTAGTGAATTAAAACAACTACAAATAAGCTTATAAACTCGACGATGCAATAGTGAAAAGGGGAAGGGTATACATCTATTTTTGTTGAAAAATATCAAGATGATATATGTTACAGTGTATTAATATTTAAATGTTACCTTATTTTTACAAATTATTATGAGAAATGTTGACTTGTTAGAAAACAAACAAATATCTGGTTCAGCAGTCAGTGACTAGAATAAAATGTGAAGACACAAATGTTATTTTTAACTTTACAAAGCTTGACCACACTTGACAGTTTACCACACACAGAATACACGTACTTACAAATTTATGGAATACCAAGAACAGTATCAGTGTTAATAAACTGAGTGCTATTTATTATTTTCATCATAAGCATTTTTAGTTATTTTCTTTTATACTTTTTATTGTTCACATGCAGAAGAAGAGAAAGCCACTGTTTTGGACTCTGTCAAGAACAACAACAATAATAATAATAATAATAATAATAATAATAATAATGAGAATAATGAGAATAATTAGAAGAATAACAATATCAAAAATAATCATTAACACATATAACAGTAACTTTTATTACTTACATACCCATGCAATTATGACAAAATTACCGGGATTATTTGCAATAATATTAATAATAGTAATAATAATAATAATAATAATGATAATAATGAGTAGAAGATTAACAATAGCAAAAAACCCACCAGTTAACAGTAACTTTTATTACTTATATAGCCATTCAATTATGACAAAAATTACTGGGATGATTTGCGATTATAATAATAATAATAATAATAATAATAATAATAGTACTTGAAGGATAACATAAGCACTGGAACAATAACAACAATAATAACAACAAAAATAATAAATTGCACTTTCATATTTAATTATCAATGTAATGGTGGGTGTTATAGGGTGCCTTATTGTTTCAAACGGTACAAAACCATACAAGAATGTACAGTCATAAATCAAACACATGTCAAAGTGACTTCTGGTTTGTGTGATTAATGTATACATAAAATACACTGCAGATAGGGGAAAAAAAAATCGACATTTCTGTTATTTACAACACATTGCATACAGAAGAATATTGAAAATTCAAGATACAAAATTCACAATTCAAGAAACGATCGTAGTCCAGACAACATAAATAAACTAGGTCCCGACATGTATAGTGTTTGTTTTGATACATCTTTTAAGCAGTATGCTTCTTTTTCCGTTTTTGGGCAGGCCTCTACATTCTAACCATCGTTGTAACTGAATATTGGAATGCTCATCTATATTCGGATGAACAAATTTAGTGCCTGGTTCATCGTTTTCACTAAGAACAATAATACGGAAAGTATCACTGGTCGCCATTATGCTGGTTCATCTTGTCCGAAAATCTATTTTTAGAAACTGATGTCACTGTGTGTGACGTATCAAACAGTTAAAAAGTACAAGCGCCATTCCATATAAAGCCTGCTAGTTCTACATGCTCTTTCTTGAACTGTGTTTGATCCTAGCTTATAACTGATTTGATGAACTTAGAGAAAGCATTCCCTAGAGACTCTTTCTAGACTAATGCTGAGCTAACTTAAGGCCTAATTGTGTTAATTGCAGGTGTTTATCTTACTACAGCATACAAACCAAAATGCACAAAACCTAAATCTCATAACCAAATTATTGCCATATGTCCGCTCTCTGTTCACACTCATTAGTAAGATTTAATGTGTACTAGAATTTCCAAAAATGATATATTAAGTGGTAAATATTTCCTTATTTCCAAATTACACAGGAACAACCGGTACTTAACACTATTTTATGCACTTTATACCTACTTAATGAGCAACAAAGTTTGCAACAAATGGTCACAAATCTAAATGTTTGGTTATAAAAGGTAAACTTGCTATCAGCTATTTATTGCAAGCCTAAAAACACCATTCGTGGCCAGTAATGAACTTCTATGTTTTACTGGTCTGATAGCCTGAATGTAACATCCCCCACTGAGCTAGTTAACACCATATTTGCCATTATTCACATTTAAAAGACATGTATGCAAGAGATTAATGAACAATTTCTTCTCCAACACTGTTATTATTTCTTTTGATAACAACTGCAAAATGATTCCATGAACCAAATTCTTGAAACATTTTCTTGTGTATTTGTGTATTTATCTCCTATAAATGTGTTACGAGTCCATGCTCTTAAAATAAGTAACAGAAAAGAGTGAAGACAACAAGCTTTGTAAAATTTAACAAATAATTTATTTACCTAGAATACAAAGTGAAAAAGGAGAAAAAGAATTTATGTTTCTGTGAATTAAATCCAAAAATAATCCAATAATTAAAAACACAAGTCCTAGTAATAAAAATCCTGAATAAAATTCAGTTCAAGTCTCAAAGAGATTTAAAATTGAAGGCGATGACATGTCTGTTATAGTCTGCATCATGCTGATGTGTCAACAGTTTCTTGTTGAATCACAGAAATATTATTCCAGGTTTGAATTCAGTATAAATTCCAATGAATGTCTTTATCCAAGAATTTTGTCAGAGCACTTTTGTATTTCCAGAGATAATAATCACTTGAATTCAATAACTTGAAAACATTAAAATTCAGCCCATAATGGTCACAACATAACACAACTTAAAAGTGCTAGATGTTAAAGCACAACTGGTAAAATCCTCAGAATCACAAGATAATATAGTTCTCTGCTTGACCTCAAGATCACAATTAGCATTTTCTAAAAAGAACCACTACCTAATGGAAAATAACCTTCTTAAATGATTTAATGAGCCTCGTTTATTTAAAACATAATACCCTATAAAATTCACTTTGGAATCCCCAAAACCCTGACCCAAATCAACATGTTTACCTGAATAACAATTTGATCAATGAGCTCATACCCATAGAGAATAATCAGACTATTATTAGTTGTTTACATCAATGAAATAAAAAATTTAAAAAAAAAAGTCAATCAGGTCAAACAGAACTGAACTCAGTTTTGAACAAGGTCAAGTCCAGTAAACAATGTTACATTACAATAGCATGTAATGGAATAAAAAATAAATTTAAAGCTAACAGACAAACAATTAAATTAAATATACACAACAAATGTTTCTTAATTACACTGGTTTTACCTATGTAAAAGATCCTATTTATCCATAAGTAATTAATTAAACAACTTTATACGAATCTAGTTTTAAAAAACCCAGATTTTATTTGAGATCATATAAACCCAAAAGGAATCTGGGTCAATGTTAGATGGCAATACAGCAAAAAAACTGCCATTGAGTCTGTCTTTACACCTGAACATGCCCAAAAAGTGAAGTTCACTTTGCTGAATGCCTTGATGACACACCTTCCCCCACCATTATTTTGTTTCAATACAATTCATTAATAATCAGACTTTAAAATCAACTTACCTGTCAATTTCCCTTCAAACATGAAAGATGGAAAGTTGAAAGAAGTTTTAAGAGCAGCAAATACTTATCTGCCACTATAGCCTAGCTAACCTATTTTCATGCTGAAAACTCATCATCAATTTCATGTGAATGCATCCTCCCACAGAATGGAGAAAAAGTCAGAATGACCTTTTGTACTCCACTCTTATTCTGTGCAGTACTCTATGTCACATGGTTATATGCAGAAGGTAGATATTATTTGTCATCATTTTCACAGATGCCATAATGTGTAGACATCTGCCAAAACTGTCACCAGAGAAATTACATCTTTAGCAACTTACCACAAACAGCTGTCTTCTTTTGCAGTTTTTAATAAGTCTCAGTGTTACAACTGTCTGTTCCATTTTCTAAGAAAACTGTATTGTAGCCTTTCCCCTTTAGAACTTAGTTCTTTTTAGAGCTTCAAGCTACCTCATGTTCCATCTTTTCAGTGGACACATGTTCCTTACATATATAGAAATCACTGTGGTATGGGCAAGTCCTTGTATTCTAAGGAAAATAACAACAGGCCCTGTCTCACGTTGAGGACATAAGTTTCCTTGCATATATAAAACAGCATGGTATTGGTAAGTCCTTGTGTTATTATAAGGAAACTAACAATAGCCCTGCCTAATGTTGTGCACGTTTCCTCTGTCATCAAATTCACATTGTATTCTTTTCGTTTACCCATGCTACATGTTGACATTGCACATCTATTTGAATGTTGCTTTAATAAACAAATTCACAGATGAATTTCTTGTCTTTCAATTAGAAACATTGCAGCAACATCATACAGTGTTCTTAGTGCATACACAGAGTGTACACGGTAAAAAACTGCATACAACCAGGCGAGTTTCAAGCCAACAAGTGATTTCATTATTTTTTTGTTACAGGATAATGTCAGAACAGTCTGCAGGCCAGTGTGGCCACTGAAAGTGATACTCACACAGACAGCATAAGTGCTCAAAGTGCACATGGAAAAATCATTACACTTTTTGTGAATTTGGTCTTGTATCAAGGCCAGGAACCTTCTCTCCCTGTTTTGTTAAGAATTTTCTGAAAAAGAATCTCTTCAGATCTCATATGTTGGGACAAACATCTTTCGTGGCTAGTGAAGCTCCTCCCGAAGGAAGGTCTAGATGATCAAAAAGTCGATCGACTTCACCATGTAGAGTGACAATGAACATTTCTCATGTCTCAAGCAGCATGCACACCTCAGGTTGTGGATTGCTCCCTCCTGTTGAGGAGGGAGAAAATGTGACAGCAGGTTGCGACCTCCTATTAGGGAGGTAGAGCACCGCAATAGCGGGTTGCACCCTCCCTATAGGGAGGCAGAGCACCATGATATCGGATTGTGCCCTTCCATTACGGTGGTTGAGCACCACGATAGTGGGTTACATTCTCCCTTGAAGGAGGTGAAGCACTGCAACCATTAGGGAGTTTGAACACTCCATCAGTGGGTTGCTACCTCCCATCAGGGAGGTAGAGCACCACAGTACATCTCTTGCCTCTGGCAGCACTCAGCAGTCTATTGGTACTGGGACAGAACAAGAACTGAGCATCCCCATTTCAAGCCCCCCCTTTTAACATCCCACCCTGTTCAGGATTCACAATCTATATACAGGACTCCGGTCAGGGACGGGGCCATGTTAGTATTCCCTTGTTCCTATTTATACCTATGAACCCTTATGGTATGTGGGGCCATGGGCTAGTGAACCTTGCACTCACAGTTGTAGTGATGCTGCGGCTCATGTCCCACCGTCACCTCATCACCAGGTGGCTTCCTTTTGGAAGGCTTAAGGTGATACATCATCTAGGGTAGACAGATGTTCTTGTCTCCACTCTGTAACTCAAGATGAACCAGGAACCACGGCACAGAGTGTTCCTATACCCCTTCCATCAAGGGACATAGTGATGCCCAGTCAATCTCTGACTCAGAGTGTCCCTGACTATGATAATGACAATGCACTTTCTCTCTCTCCTCGTTACCTCCAGTGAGTTCTAGACAGAAGCTGTGGCAATGTCAACTTCTCTCAGGCCCACTGCTTCATCTAAGATGGATGCAGAAGAGGAGGTCTGATCCTTTGATAATGTGGTAAATGAGGTTTACCATCTATTACCCCTGGACTTGTGCCCCCAACCACCAGGCATGCAGTCCATAAAGATCCTTTCCATTCTGGGAAAGATCTCCTGGGTACCAGCTCAACCAGACCTCTTACTCATCCCACAATCATCCACAAATGAGGAAATATCATAGAGGTATTCACAATGCCAATGTAGGTCAATAATGTAGTGGATGGTCTGTTCCTTCCTCAATGTTGCGACCCCCTTCCTCATTCCCCGATGTGACCTATCAAACCTCCTTCTTCTGGATGCTAATGCGGCCAAAGTGGGTATTTCTATGGGAGTCTGAACATGCCTTCCCATCAAACAAATGATGCCATGGAGCAGTTGTTGTTGTTGTTATTGTAGGGTTTAATGATATTTTTCAGCACAAGATAGGCTATACATTGCAGCTAGTATAAATGGTGGAGGAAGAACCCAGGAAAACCAAAGAAAGAACCACCGACCCACGAAAAGCTACTGGCAAACTTTCTCACATACCCACATTGGCTAAATCAGAGACTCGAACCCACACAGACAGAGGTGAGATGGCAGTGATCCATAACGGTGAGTGCTTAAGACCACTTGGCCTATCGGGGCCCCTGCCATGGAGCAGAAAACCAGTTCTTTGTTACCATACTTTTGCATGCCGACTTATTTTCAGCTACTTCCTTAAGTATGCTGAGAGAGCCCTCTTTGAATCAAGCTGCATTACTACATGTGCAGGATGCTGTGGCCAGATATTTCAGCATGTACTCTGTTGCCATGGCATTATAGATGGATATTCTGCACATCTGCCGTGAGGCTGTATTGGACTTATAGAAGGTCTTGCTTAACGACAGTAAAGACCTTCTCAGGGATGCTCCTCTAGAAGCTGAGACCCTCTTGGGGGCATCATTCCTACCCTGGTCTCTCCAGCCTTGCTGGATCACTTTGTTCTTTCTCTCTACTCCCAGTCCATCACAATCAACCAGGAAACAAGATCAGGCAATCGCCCTCAGGGGCCATCTGCAAATTCTTTCAAGCAGGCACAACCCCAGTCCAATGCCCAACTCCTGCTAGACCACTTTCTCATCAGATCCATGGTGCTCATGTCACTACAGATCCATGAGGAAGTTGTCAGACCCTGGAAAGGAGGGGGGACAGCCTTAGCAAATTAACCCTTCTCCTGCTGTGCATCCCCTTCATGCACATCACAGTAGGTGTTCAACAAGGCCTTTTTGGAGTTTGGTCAAGCATTATGGACAGTGGGTGGGTCCTCTCAGTTGTGAACGAGGGTTATTGTCTCCAATTTCAGAAACAACCCCCACTATCAAGGACCCCCATTTTCTTTCCCCAGTCAAATCTGGTGGAATTGAGGGAAGAGGTGCACGCCCTTTTGCATCTGGGCAGCCACAGAGAATGTCACAATCTGAGTCTGCCACATTCCAGGCAAGATAAACATATTAGCAGGCAGTCTATCCAGAATAGACAGAACCTTCCTCACAGAATAGTCTCTACACTGCTCAGAAACAGAGTCCGTGATTCCCCTCTGGGGAAGACCTCCAGTGGACCTGTTTGTGACCAAGCTCAACAACAAACTTCCCTTTTATGTGTCTGTCCTTGATCAGAGAACACAGGCAGTCAACACATTCAGCTTCCAGTGGGATCTCCTATTCGCATATGCCTTACCACCCTTCCAACTGCTATCACAAGTTCTGCAACAAGTCCAAACTTCTCTGCTCAGATCAATCTCATCACCCAATTGTGACACCAGTGATCATGATACATCGATCTCCTCAACCTGTTGATTGATCAAACTAGGTCTCTACCTCACAGGAGGGATCTCTGTCGCTACACTGAAGATAACTCCTCCACAACAGCCCCTGCACTCTCCACTTTCTTGCCTGGCTCATCTCTAGCATTCTCTCTGCCAGAACAGGTTTACATGCCAAGTTGCCAGTTTCATCATTCATTCCATGAGAGCTTCTACTTCCAAGGTCTATGATGCCGGATGGAGAATCTTTTGCATTTGGTGCAATAGGAACATGCTGATCCTCTCTACCACCCTTATTTTCATTGCTGATTTCCTTCTGTTCCTTTTTAAGACCAAAAGATGTCCTATAACCACTCTCATGGGCTATCAAGCTTCTGTCACCTTGATGCTATTGTCTAGGGTTTTAGGCTCCCGCTTTCTTATGCCCAGATGTAATCTTGTTTCTTATTGTCATTAACCAAGCCCACATGTGAACCATTGAGTGAAGCTTCCTTTCAAAACCTCGCACACTACAGTGTTCCTACTCGCACTAGCTTCTGCAAGATAAAAAAGTGAGATTCCTTCCTTGTCTATTCAAACTGGCTGTCTCTGATTTCTAGTGGGTTGCACACTCCCATTAGGTAGGTTGCACACGGTAATGGCAGGTTGCACCCTTCTCTTAGGGAGGCAGAACATTATGACATGCAGGTTAATCTCTCTCAATTGGGATCTTGATCACCACAACAGTGGGTTTCTCCCTCCCATAAGGGCGGTAGAGCACTGCAACACATTTCATATTGGTGTTTCTCTCTGGGATCCATCGTTAAGACACAATATGGGGCTCAGGGAGGCATCAACCTTCTATAGATGGACCTGACCCTCTATGGTGAGTGCAACTTAATTTCTCTGTTTTTGATCAATTTGACTAGAGCATCAGCCTACCCACCTAATTAACAAATTCAGCTATGCAATAGCAGCAGGATAAGTAATTGCTGCTATTAAAATGTATTTTGGGTTGGGGGGTAAAATTAATTTTAATTATGCAATACTTACCTGCAGCTATTGCCGATTGTCCTCTCACCCCACTCTTGTGTAATTGTCATCTGTGAAAAGATGACAAATAATACCTACCTTCTGCATATAACCACGTGGCATAGATTGGTGTGCAAAATAAGAAAGTGGAGTACAAAAGGTCATTCTGACTTTTTCTCCACTCTGTAGGAGGATGTATTCACATCGAAAGGACAGTAAGTTTTTGGGAAGAAAACAGGTTAGCAATGCAATAGCGGCAGGTAAGTATTGCATAATTAAAATTACTTTTACAAAACAAAACCCTACATTTTATGCTCTAAAATCAATTCTGGTGTTAATCTGATGATCATAAATTATATTGTTATATACACAATTCCTGCAGAAAGTCATAAATGATCTTTGAAAAATTAGTGAAAAGTCTGAAGTGAATTATGACCCAGTGAACACAGGACTAAAAATTCTTCTGAATATTTAATTACACAACTGTATGAAACGAGGACTTTTTCTATGGGAACAATTTCCAATTTGTCACTTTAGCATATTTGTAATCCCATACATATCAGGGTCGACAATACATCTATGACTGTAGGACAAAACAAATGTGATGAAGAAAAAAAATAAAAGTTCAAACATTTTTTATGAAGTATTAATAATACTTATCAGGACATTAATCACCTGACATGAAACAAATTGTAAAATTTTTAAAATGTTAAATTGTGAACTTTCTACACTCACTTCACCTATTTTCATCAACTTTGTCCTATTCTGACTGAAGAGAGAAGCAATTTCACCCAAATATTTCAGTCCAGCATGGACCCTAAGGAATAAATCAAAATATCAGGTAAATAGGTTCTACAGCACTTTAATTTGACCAAAGCTTTTTAAACCATGATATCTGATGAAACAGCCTAAACAGGATAGAGCCAAAGAAACAAATTCTTACAAGAAAAAAACAATGAATAAAAACACTTGCTGGTATTTAACTGTTGCATTTTTTGATAACATACTTAGGTCATATTTTAAAAACATAATTAGCTTCCTAACGAAATATAACCATTGATGGCAGAGTCTCTGAATAACTATGTAATGTGTCAAATTTTGAAGAAGTACTGAATCTTCAAGTTGAATAAATTGTGCATTAAAATTTTATCATAGTCAAGCCAGAGAAGTTTTTGAGAAAGGTCACTTTGATATTTCCCTTATTTCATCTCTGAAACATAAAAGGACCTGCGTTAAGGTTCAGTAGAATTGACCATAATGCTATCATGGGAAAGTACAGTAGGGTTACCGACCATAACTGCATGAAAGAACTTCATGTCAAATAATTGATCTTCAAAGGAAAGTTGATTGCATCGTATTCTAGGCTGTCAAAATCTGATAAAAGACATGATTATTTTGGGGAAAATTTAGGAACAGTTGCTTTTGATTGGTCAGTTAAAATTAAGGTGTACACTTTGGAAGTTATGGGAGTTTAAATTTACCGACCTTAGTCAAAACTATTTAGTCAGAAATTTGCCTTGTGAGAAGACAAAAAGGTCCAACTCCGGTGGAAAACCTAAAGTATAGAGTTTTCCCTCATTAACAAGTAAAGAGGCCAGACAGCCGTCTTGAAAGGAAAAGACAGGCTATAGTGCTAGGATGCATGATTGTGTGGAAAAAGAAACGGCATTAAGGTACACAATTTTAATTTCCATGTAATTTTCTAATTTGTTCTTTGGTTTTATGCAAATGTGTTTGATATGCTTATGATCCATGCTATGTATCGTTTATTCAATTTCATAGAAATCTGTTGATATGTTATAGTTGTTATGCAATTTATTTCTTTAATTTTACAGTTATTAGTTCATTGATAGAACTGATGGATTGCATGTAATCCAAATATTCAAATGTGTAGTATTTCATAGGGATTTATGAATTAATCCAAATATTCAAATGTGTAGAATCTCTTATGGTTATATGAATTAATTTCCTTTGTCTGTAGGATGATACTGTTTATCGTGAGTTAATGATAATTGCATATTTATATATGATTTTGTAATGCTTAAATGATTTTACTAAAATTGGACAACAAAACACCTGGAACAATTTGTTTACTTCACATTCTAGAACATGTACTTCAGCGTGCAGTTTCTCATGAAAACTTGTCACAAATTAATCCTAGAAATCTTTCAGTAAGATAAAGGTATTAATTACCTTATCAGTACAATTTTTGTTCAAATTTTGAAGTCCACATCATCACTATGTCAGTAATAACAATATAATAAATCGTGGCTGCAACTGAGGTGAAAAATCATCCCGGACCCATTCCTCTTGAAAGCCTTCAGAGTCAACTTCTTTCTCCGAATCACTGTCGAAAAGTGCATGAAGCCATGCATCATCTCTTTCGTCAACTTGATTCAATTCTAACCCATCATTTAAGTCAATATTATCATCAGAATCATCCTAATCGTCAACTTCAATGTCGCTACCCTTGCTATCAACATTCGTGTTTACATCTGAGTTGTCGTCCATCATTTTATCGATCAATTTTCAAGCCAACAATTTCTTTTCCAACCACATTTTTTAAAATTTCACTGTGCATGCGTGCTTTAACTGTTTCCTATGTTGGTGAAGAAGTACACAAATATTTGTGACATATAACATGTGTTTCTGGAGACGCTACACACATACATAGTAGAGTACGACCGTAGTTGTATTCAGGATAAAATGGGATACTACCACAGGCGTATTCAGAATAGAATAAGGTATTACACCCGTAATTGTATTCAAGATAAAATGGGTTAAATGATCTTGCAGGTTATTGGTTACCGTAAGCTAGAATTTAGTGAATCTTATGCAATAGTAATCGAGCATTTATCTTATTGAGTGGAACTGACTAGTTAGAGTAAGAAGACGTATAGTAGCGTATGCAGATATATACTGCAGTATTGTTGTATATACCACATGTGTTAATTTCTAGTTAATCACTGCATGAAGCAAGGACGATGAACTGTCGAATTAAGGTCAGAGTTGGATATGTGTTTCAATGATCATTTGTAACTAGAGATAACAATTGTACCTTACTCAGAATACAGTCTAACTTTGTAAGGACCGTTAATCGTTAAGGTCATCTTATGTCAGAATTTATGCAGTGTGGATAGCTAATTATGCTTCTGAGTAACATGAGAGAATTTATATATACGGATAGGTGGTGATACACATAGAGCTTTAGTCGTAATTTTGTCATTTAAGGGAACAGCTTTCTATATCCCTCCCCGAAAACCCGATGAGGACAGTCCAAGAGGGAAGTCTGCAAATAAAGAGTTTAGAATAGAAGGGTCAGAGGAAGAACCAAGCATACACGCTAGACGTGGAATACACAAAGTCAATAGAGGAATGACGCAAGGTGATGCAAGTCAGGCATGGACATTGTACTCTTTTCACCGCTCGTTACTATGATGAACGAATCCGTAATTGAACACTGCTATTAAATTCCATTAATGTAAATCTGTTGGATTGAAATTGCAATTTTTAATTTATGTATTAATTAATTAAAATTAAAATTTATTTTATTTTTTTATGTTTAAGGGGGCTCGTATTTGTTTATTTCTTCTCATTAGTCTCGCTCGGTTCTCTGTTAATGTTCTATCTATCCACTCACACTGGGCAATAACATCGAGAGAGGTCATCCTCTAGGTAATGATCGCCAAATCAATTAACAGAGGGGCACACCCACCCACATCAAACCCCTTTACAAACTGAAATTATGGTTCCTTCATATGTATCACATATAGTCACTTATAAGTTGAGTCAAATTGCAACAACAAAGATTCTGATCAGCCGTATCATACTGCTCCTGCAGATCAGGGTCTATGTTGTTTGTTCCACTGATTACTCCAAACTGCACAGACCCAGATCTGCCAGCACCTTACTATATACAGTAATCAGTATACACTATACTTTCTACACATGCATCAGCCATTGCAAAAAAAACTGAATGAACTGTATGTGTCTGTAGTTTCATTACATGTATTCATACAAATGACCTCATGTTAAAGTGTAAATATCATGCAGAAGAAATAGAAATTCATTGCAAGATTCATGTAGATTTGCTTCCCTTGTCATCAGTTAAAAAGAAATATTTATGTCCCTTGACCATGTTGCCTACTGAAATGCTATGCGCACTTCAAGTGCTAGTTTATAAGTAGTTATACTGGCCACCATGTACAGCCTATCATGTGCTGAAAAATGGCATGAACCCTACAACAGCAACAATAACAACAACAACAATACACTGTATGTCTCCTGCCTAGAGAACTGAGGTAAAGGAAAAGATTTCCCACTGTGCAGACAACTGCCATACATGTATACTGATGAAGAACCGACGTAGTTTGTAGCAGCCAGGAATTTTTCAAACCTTCAACATTGATGGTGCATACAGTTATTAACCATTGTGAAAGTAATAAATGCTAGATGACCCTCCCTGTCTACAATTAACAAGTCACAGATGAACCTCCCAGTCTACAATTAACAAGTCAGAGGCTGCGAGTGTTTGGAAGGGACTATTTTTTTAAAAATTCCACTGAAAATATTACAATGACTAATACACTCTACACTTGACTGATTTCCCATTCTAAATAACTGAGCAAATTGATATTTGCTAAGGTGCCTATAATGCCCATACATACCATGCCAATGCATGGAATTAGAAACGGGCTGCCTTGTTGCCATAGTTTTTTATTCTTCTAAATTATGAATGTATATGATTGATGGCTGCCCCAGCTGGAATGGTCTCAAAACTCCCCTATACCTCTCCTGCAATTGCTGACTGTAAACCAACATTCACAAAGCTTGCCTCAAGAAAGCTTCAAGGAGTCTCCAGCAACCACTGTTAAACATAAATTATCTTGCAGAAAGAAAAGAGAATCAGAATAAAGTGATCTTGAGGCACAAAATGCTGGCCCCTGCAACTGGGCATAAAATGCTGGTTCCTGTGACAGGGCATAAAATATTGGTTCCTGTAACATGGCATACAATGTTGGTCCCTGTCACAAAAGATATTCTTTTCTATTATATCACAGCAGAGGTACTAAATACATTGATAAAAACCTGAAATATATTATTGTTGCTGTTCTTTTTTTAAAACCACTGTTTATGAACTCTGTTTCAGACACTACCATAGCTAGGATATTTGGGTCCCTATGTGGGCCCCTATGCAATCTTACTGATAAGCCCTTGCCCAATCTATAGTGTAAAAATAATTTGTGGGCCCTTATGCTTTGCATACTCTTGCTATATGGTAGCTAGGTCCCTGGCTTCAGATATTATTATCCTTCTCCCACCAGCAAGTCAGATTTTACTGAGTGGATGTCACAGGCTTGGAGTAACTTTAGAGTGATAGCCAGTATGACTGCTTTTAAAAGCAGTTGATGCAATAGTAATTACCTTATTTAGCCACAACACAGCCAAGGCCTAGCATGTAAAATGCATGCAGTCCATTCTTCTAAAACATACTGTATATATTCACTTTTAAGTTGGATCTAACTGCAAACTGCATAGACCATGATCTGTCATCACATAATAAGTCAGCAGATCAGCCTCTACGTTGTTTGCAGTTGGACCAGACCTATACATATGGTACTCAACTGCATGTATGATACATAATTGGATTGTGGAGAGTGATCTATAAAAATGTACTATTATGCATAGTCCAACTTTTCCTACCCTGGTCAGCAAGGGCCTTCTGTGTAGTAAGCAAGGTAGACTCCAGTAAGTATGTTGGCCACCAGTAAGGCGGAGTTATTTACTTAAGAGTTTTAAAAAACTCAGAACTTATACTGGGCTTTGCCAACTGAACCAGGTGTTGATTGTTAATAAATAAACATGCACACCAATAACCTGTGTAGGCTTGCTTCCATAAAGCCTGGAAAAATCATCACAACTATTTATATTATGTAAGTAAAGCATAAAATGTAGGTCACTGTCATTATGGCCTTTGGTTGCATGGGTATAGTACTAATAAGAGACCATCCAATTCCAAAATTCTAGACAGGATGGTATACATACAGCATGCCAAAAATGTGAGAAGACATAGTTAAATTAAAAAATTTAACCAAAGCCAATAAAAGACTAAATCTAGGTCAATGTTTGCTTCTTTAGTTGTTTGGGTGTGGGACTAACAGAGATGCATAACATCATAAGTTTCATAATTCAAGAATTAACATCAAACAAAATTTAACCCATGTCTTTGAAACATAAAGTATGAGCCACATTGACCAACTTTTCCAATAAGGGTATAGTGCTCATCAAGATACCTCATCAAGTTTCATTATTCTAGACAGGCTAAATGCACAGACTTAAGCTGGTAAAACTGAATTAGGTTACTGTGACCTTCTGCTGAACATGTGTGTTAACATAGATACATACAATCACCTAATTTAATGAATGTAGTATGAAGAGTACTTAAGAAATGCATTTAGAACACAAAAGTAAACCAAAGTCTATAAAGCAGGAAATATGGATCATGGTGACCTATTTTGTGCTGAATGTTAGACATTTGCTCACCAAGCTTCATGATTCTATGTACATGGTGTGTAAGGGTGCAAATTTCTGTTGATCTATGAAGAGCACATTAATTTGGGCAGGTGAACGATTAATTAGATATATGGGGACCATGGCGTGTTAAATCACCATAATGCATGGATTTGTAATGTTTGTGTCATGAGAGAAGTGATTCTGAATGAAGCATTCATTTATTTAACAGTCAGACAGACTGGAAGGATAGGATTAACTTTCGATCTTGTATCGGAATTGTCAGATTTGAGATTGTCCAGGATCACTTATTTGGAAATCTAGAGGTCACGCAGACTACAGTTTTAGCACCTAGTTATAAAAGGCAGGAGATATATTTAATCCGGATTGGTTACGCTAAATAAGGGGCAGGATTCCCACATGAAATTCTTGGTTTTAATATGTCCCATCACAAAATTTTAGTCAGTCTATGCTTTTCTGCAAGAGAAAACAAATGTTGGAGACTCCGAGTTTGAATTTAGAAGAAATTCACTCGTAAATAATTATCCAAGGGATCGGATGTCTGGAAAGTCGATGGACACGATTTTGGCGGTAGAAGCGAGCGAAGCTTGAAAGCAAGGTATTTGCATCAGTCTGATGTAATTCATTGATATCAATATAATGATTTGTTTGATTTATTTGCTTATATTTGCATGAATTTATTTGTTTAGATTTGTAGATCAATTTTCTTGATATGAATATAACTGTGTGCGTTCATCTATATGAATCCGTACAATGATATTCTTTATATAAGTTTGACAAATTGTTTGAATGTGTTGTCTTGATTGTTATAGGAAAATATGTATCTAAGAATTTCATGCCTTACCTTAGTTGATATGATTTATGAGATGCAGTGTGAATTCACTGACCTTAGATGATTTCATGTATGATAAAGACTTGAGTTCATATTGACTGAAATTAATGTTGTTAAACCATGAAGTGAGATTTTTCATATATGCTAGAGACTTGAATGTGTGTATTCGCTAGAAATAACGTAGTTAAGCCATGTAATGAATTTCATTCATTCATTTGTGTAATTGAGACGAGACCAGAACTGTTGTCTCAGGTGATGACAATCTGAGCCAGGTTGAAATAGCCATTAGGAAGTACATTAATCTTATGAAACTAGGTTTGTTTATGGTATGCCACATTTAGCTTGACCAGATAGCCTATGGTATCTGTTTGAATTCCGAAAGAACAATATCTGACATAACGAGAGGGGAGTAATGATCTATTCCCAGTAGGATATCTGACAGAAGATTTAGGTTGCTTCTTTGTTTATTTTTGGAAGGTGAAATAGCTCCATGGGACATACCCATGCACCTGCCTGTCAAAGTATCTATGTATCACATACTTACATATCCACCTACCCACACAAAGTTTGAGGGCCGAAAGAGGCGAGACAATAGAGAGTTTGGAGAAGAGAAAAGGAAAAGTGGAAAGGACCAAGAAGAACAGTCACAGTGAGGTTGAAGAACAGTCAGTGAAGTTGGAATGAACCGGCAATAATCAGGTTATGAAGTTGTATAAGGCAATGACTTTGATTGTTCACTTGATTCTATGATGAACTAATTCTATCATTTAAAACAGATTGGCTATTTATATAAGTATATTTGTGTTTGAAATTCGGTGAATGATTTATTTCAAAAAGAGGTGTATCTTCCTAATGTAATGCATTGTCACGGTTGTTTATGTAATTGATTAAATTGTTATTTTTTCATGTACGGGGGCTCGTGTCATTCTGTTTTATATATCTGCTCAGATCTCTATCTATTCCACCTATAAGTTTCACACTTTATATTAATATTTACTTGATCTGGGCAATAACACCGAAGGCGATCACCCTCTAGATAACAATAACCCAATTTCCACTACAACCCACCCCCAACAAAGTGGGGGCTTCGTAGCATGGTGCAAATTATCTTACGTGGTCATGAGCAAAATGCAAATAATGTAGAGGTACCAAGAAAGTCCCTTTTGCCCCCTCCCCAGAGGGGAAGTATCATATAAACCCACCTTAAACTGTTGCCTAGAACCGAGGTGGAAAGAGGTTGTCTGAAAATGTTGTGATACCCTGACCATAGATTATTCCATATCCATTATTTCTTGAGCAATAACTCCTTTTGGAAAGCTCAATGACCTCTGCTGGGGTCCTGGGTGGTTGCATGGTGTAAGGTGCTTGCCCTTACAGACTACCCACATAACTCTCCTCTAAAAGAGTTTGAGTCTTGGCTTAACTAAGATAGGTATATGAGAAAGCTAGATTTCCATGGGTCAGTGGTTCTTCCTCCACCAAATATACTGGACACCATGTCCTGAAAAATGGCTTTAAACTCCACAAAAACCAATAAATCTATTACCCTAATAGGTGATCTGCCCATTTAACAAGTTCAAAAGATTAAATGCAAATGCCTTCTCCATCCATTGCATTTAACTACATGAGCAAAGGTACCAATTAGCTAATGAAGTACCATATATACTTGCCTATAAGTCAAATCAAACTGCAAAAATCATAGATCATGATTTGCCATTGCAAAATGTGACTGCAAATCTGGATCTATGTTGTTTGTTCTACTGATTACTCCTATCAAACTGCACAGACCCATATCTGTTGGTGCATCATGCAATGGCAGATCTAGGTCTGTGCAGTGTGTAGTTGGACTTATAAGTGAGTAGGTATGGTAATCATCATCCATTAGATTCAGCTATTTGTATTCAATGAGGAAAGTGGAGGTTGTCTTAGCCTTTTTATATGAACATCTTAGCCCAACTTTTTCATTTTATAACCCTTCAATCAATCCTCTGTGATTGTGATTTAACAGTAAAGAATTCATATGAATGTAATCTGGATAAAAAACGAGATGAAAGAGAGGACTGCCCCCTCCTCCCCCCAAAGATTAAACTGCTGAAATACTGCAGAAAAGACATTCAGAATTTGGAACTTCTACCTGAATTTTTTTGCAAGAAACCTTTAACTGATCATTGCTGAATTCTGTTTGTGCAAAATTACCATCAATAAAGCATTATTTCCAAGAAATAAATGCAGAGCTCAAGATTCCCTGCATTACAAGGTAATGAATCCATGATTTAACTGCTCCACATTCTGCAATGATATTCATGAAATGTTACAGATGTTTCTGTAGTACATGTCCAAGGAAGACAAACAAAATTACCATCAATAATGCATTATTTCCAAGAAATAAATGCAGAGCTCAAGATTCCCTGCATTACAAGGTAATGAATCCATGATTTAACTGCTTGCTCCACATTCTGCAATGATATTCATGAAATGTTACAGATGTTTCTGTAGTACATGTCCAAGGAAGATATCAACAGAAATACACCCTATCTAAATGTAGCAATCAAATGCAATTAGCCCTATCAGCAATCACTCTTTTTAATTGTGTAATGTGAAGCCTGCACACAAAGGGCAAACTGTATATTATCTGGCAACAACATTCATTTCTTTGTGCATTCAGACTGGTGTAAATTCTGCAATGTAAGTGGAAAGTTTAGATTTGGATACAACTAGTTGCTGCTACTTATAAATCTTGCACAACAATATACAGCCTCAAGTCTAGAAAACTGTTCTGCAGGTATTGTGTACTAATTACATATACTGTGTATATTCTTTTTATAATATAGAAAATGAAACTGAACTGATTTATTTACTGACTACAACACTGTAGCGGGTTCCAAATTAGTTTCAATGCTGCTTGATCTGGTGCTCCTAGATATTCAAGTCATTCATACCTAACTTGTGTTGAAATACTAATACCCAAGCCCAACTTCAACAACATGAGGCCCATGTGCACCTAATCTCACTCACCTGATAAAGATCATGTGATTTTTCATTTCTCCACAATTTGTGGTGGGGGGTGGAGAGAGAGCATGGATATGATTAAGGGAAACTCCACATTACCACCACGCAAACTTGTTTGAATTCGTTTGAATTTGGAGAACTGCCTCATACACTTTGCATCCTAGTAGATCATACACCAAGTCATACACTATGCATCCTAGTGGATCACGCCACCAAGTCATACACTATGCATCCTTGTGGACCATGCCACCAAGTCATGCACTATGCATGCTAGTGGACCATGCCACCAAGTCATACACTATGCATCCTAGCAGATCATGCCACCAAGCCATACATTATGCATCCTAGTAGATATGCCACCAAGTGATACACTATGCATCCTAGTGGACCATGCCACCAAGTCATGCACTATACATCCTAGTGGACCATGCCACCAAGTCATACACTATGCATCCTAGTGGACCATTCCACCAAGTCATAGTGGAGATGGGAGTAATCAACTGTTGCAACTCAATATGCATGCTTTAAAATAAAATAAATACAATTAATACCCAAATCATTTCCATTATATTAACACTACCATAACTTGGAAGTTTCTATGCTGTAAGTGAAACCATTCTGTTTCAGTACCTTATCCATTACCTGATGATTTATCAATAAACAATATCAAAGATGTTTTTTAAGTATGCCAGCTATATAGGCAATTTTCTTATCCTCAAAAATTTCAGAATTTAATTCTTAATTGTTAAAATGTGAAAATACAGTCAGAAATGACACTGAGCAAACCTGTGCATGTAAAATCTAACAAAACTAATTAGAAAACCTGACTGCAGACCAAATAAAATCTGATGAAAACCCACTGGAAAACTTGACTGCAAATCAAATAAATTTACCTAATGAAAACCCACTAAAAACCTCAATTGCAGATAGACTAAAATTTAATGAAAACCCAATGGAAAACTTGGGTGCAGACCAATTAAACTCTGATGAAAGCACAGTTAATTGTGTAAATACATTTGGCAATTATTAATGTATTAATTACATGAGAGAGAGAGAAACACTGAGTTACAGCTGCAAGTCAATCTTTGCTATTTTAAATTAACCAAGATAGAACAAAGAGTAAATTAACTGCAACAGAAAAGATAGGGATCATAACTAAACATAAGAATTAAAGATAGGGTGATAAATTCATACGCTGTCTGATCAACATCACAAAAACTGAACATCTAACATTCCATTATCAGCTAAATATCAAATGAAAATACAATTCCAAGCTAAAGAAATAGGTTATGGGTATGACTGCCGAAAACATGCAAATTCATACTCATATTTTCATGATACATATAATCATATTCCAAAACCATATTCCAATGCCAGATACTGGATGAGGAAGTAAACATTTTTAAAAAATAAAAATGCACAATATATTCTCTTTGTAAAGCATGTGTCAATTCATAAGCATTTCTGTCTGAAGTAGATGCATCTTCAAACTGAAATCCAATTATTAACGAAGATGTTCTTAGTTGTAATAATATATTTACATGTACATCTTTATGAATAAACCATAGATTCAATGCACAACATGGAGAACTAGAGAGATGGGGGGGAGGGAAGATGAGAAGCAACATCAGAAAAGAGAGTTAAAACTAAAAGTGTATGTTCATTAGTTTTAAGTAATCACAAATACAAAAGAAATGCAAAATTAAATGGCAACAGTAACTGAGGGAACGAACAGATAAATATAAGGTTTAAGGATTATGTTCAGACTGAGTGATTGCAGAGTCGAAAAAAACCATGAATCAGGAACTTGGCATTTCATTATCAGTTATGTGGCAAAATAAGCTAAAATATACTATCATCAAATTCTTCTACAACAGAGAAAATGAGAGGGAGAGAAGGAAAGACAAGGGGGAGAATGAAAGGGAGAGAAGAGTGTACAGGATTGCTAAGGATAGACAAGTAAATGACTGCATGCATTTTCATTAACATTTTTGATATATCTAAGTTTACATAAAACATTGTTATGGTGACTTATTACTTCCCATTTAATACCAAAATATTTTCTTTATTTCAAAATATTTTCCATGTGTCAGTAATACATTGCCATACAATCCTGGATGTCAAAGAGAATTTTTGTTTTCCACAGAATGAACGAATGTATGTATTTCTTTTCAAGAGACATTAATAAAGTAAAATATTAAAGTTGACAATAATCCACGGTAGATTTTTCCGATATTAACAGGAGATTTACTTAACATGTAGAGAGAAAGAGTTAAAAGAGAGAGAGAGAGATAGGCAGATACTGATTTTGGATGTTGATGCTTATTTCATAGTCCTGAACATCATGTGATTTTAGATGAAACAAATGCAAGCAATCAAGGTATAAATGATGATGAGTGGTGTTTCTTCATCCTCTTTCTCAGAAAATAAGAAGAAGTCTCTGAACATGTGAACATCTCACGGTTTGCAACATGAGAGAGAGAGAGAGAGAGAATTCTTTGATTCACCACCATTTGCCAATTTATTATTCATTTCAACAAAATTCTTAAGTTTTATTGCAGACAATTATCAACCATCTCTTCTTCAATGCAGGGTTATAACTTGGGCCATTAAATACAATACTTTTTCTCTATGTAGTTAAATCTTCTCATTCAAAAATCTGTGTATAAAAGTCAAGCAAGATTATTGATAAAAATCTGAAATAAATTATTGCATTACTCTTTTAATAATATACTTTCACTTTCTGTTTATATATGTATGTTCCTTTAAAAAATATACAACATTGGAAGTCAGATGGCTTCATGAAATAAGGTCTAAAATTCAAATCCTCGCTTGATGCCAATTATGTTAATATTTTACAACAGTGTTGATAACTGCTACAAAGCTCCGATTATTGTAGAATATCCATGCAAGCCTGGGTCTTGTTACAGTACAGACAATGCACCATTGCTTCACAAACATAGCTGGCCCTAATTTATGGAGGAAGAACCCAGGAAAACCCCATTAAGGACCAAAAACTCGCAGGAAGCTGTCTAGCTTTCTCACATACCCACACTGGCTGAACCAGAGTCTTGATTCCATGCAGACAAAAGTGAGATTGCAGTGATCGGTAAAAGCTAAAAACGAGCACCTCATTCCACTGGGGCCCCAGCTCCAAGTTGTGTATTGCATAACCATGTGAGCAATGTGCTATTTCATACCACTATTATTGCTCAAGGACAAAGCACATCATTCACAGTTCAGTTTAAATTCTGTATTTTCTGTTCTTTTTTTTTGCTTTAACCAGAGTGTAAATAACGATTACATACCTAACCTCTACTTACCATTGTGAACGTTAATTATCATGCAGAAAATAAATTCAGACTAAATTGATTTCTAAAATAAATTTGTTTGTGCATTTTTCATCTGTCTGTTTTAACTTATGTTCATAAAATTTTTAATTTTAACATTTATTCAGGAACTATATAGCTAGTACTGTGCTAACTTACCTTTAAACCATATACATGCATACATAGTTATACATACATACATGCATGCATGCATACATACATACATACATACATACCGGTACCTACTTTGACATGCAAGTTGTGTGCAGAACAAATATTTACAACTTTGGTAACAAACTTGCATCTAGCTGTTCGTACTCTGTTTTACTTAGAAATTGGTATCGGCACCTGAAAAATCTTCTAGAACCCTGGTGCTTGCTTATGAGAAAAAGATAAAAACAAAGCATCCCCTTATCGTCTTTAATATTGCTAGAGTTGTGGATAGCCTTATTCTGGCACTTCACCTCTTGCTTACTTATTACAATAATTTCCCCATGATTATCTTCTTGATTTACCACTTCTCTAGTCTTCTTTCTCTGAGGATGATACACATCAGAATTAATAATCAGCTCACCTTTGGCCTTTATATACACTGGTACCATGTGACCTTTCATGTTACCTGATGAGTCTAATCCTAACTGGACTGTCTCGTTCTCAATATGGGGATATTTATCAAAATGGCCAACTTAAAATGCTGGGGAAAATCGCTACAATACATACATACATACAAACATACATACTGTGACAGGGCATAACAAATGTTAAACAATAAAAAAAAAAAAAGAGTCCCGTGAAGGAATTCACACTCTACTGAGGAAAAAGAATTTCCAGAAATTCAAGATAAGATCATTTATTCCTTTTAACTGTCAAATGTTGAAACTAAGATGTTCTTCAGTGATAACAAGATGTTCAAGTTATGTGCTATGATACATATATTGGCAGTCAGCTTGGCACCATTTTTGTTTAGGACAAAGTAGACATCATTAGAAGACTTTTGGTGAAAACCTCACATCAGAGGGAGTAGTGAAAACAAGATTTTAAGAGACGGTCACTGTGGCAGGCATATTGGATGTATGACTGGCACTATTTTCATTTAGGACTTGGTGAAATCCCGTCATAATGATCATGCAGTCAGGTGGAGTTTATGGCAATAAAATGTTTAAGACAGTCATCATGGCAGCCATATTGAATGCACCACTGGCCCAATTATTGATGCAGGACCAACTAAGCATTACAAGAAGTAAACTGGCTAGTTAAGCCCCCATTTCAATACATGATTTTCTGTTCAAGTGGAGTTGCAACAACAAGAGTTTTACATGGCCGACATCACAGTCATATTGCTTGTTAGACCAAAACCTTTTTTATTTAGGGCTGGCTTGACATGATAATAATTCTTTTAGTGAAAGCCCCATTTTGATATAACCATCCATTCAGGAGTGCTGTGGTGTCAATACTGGGCATAAAATCAACATCATTTTCAATTAGACCGACCAGATATTGTAAGAAGTCTTTTAATGTAAATCCCATGTTGATATGACCATCCATTCAGGATATTCAACATATGACAGACAACAGATTGTCCATTAAGTTTTTCTGGTATATGACCAGTAGAACTAACAACAGTCCCTCAAAGGGCATGATGTTCTACTGGCTTAAAAGGATTTCCAGGAATTCAAGATAAGATCATTTCTTCATTTTAACTGTTAAGTGCTGGAACCATCTTATATGTTTTTTAAGCTATAACAAGATTTTCAACTTAGCTGCTGTGAATGTCAGATTGGCACCATTTCCATTTTCACTTAGGACCAACTAAACATCAAAAGAAATCTTCTGATGAAAACCTTATGTCAATATAACTTTCAATTCAAAAATAGTAACGATTACAAGATTCTGAAAATGTCTGTCATGGTGGCCATATTGGATGTTAGATCAGCACCAATTTCATTTAGGACCAACTAGATATCATAAGAAGTTTTAAAGTAAAAACCACATGTTGATATGACCATCCATTCTGGCATAGTAGCAAAAATGAAATTGTAAGATGGCCACTGTGGCAGCTATATTAGATGTCAGATTGGCACAACTCTCATTTAAGACTTGCTAAACATCACAAGAAAAAAGACTTGCTAAACATCATAAGAAGACTTCTTGTGAAAACACCATGTCACTATGACTTTCTTTTTAAAAGGAATATCAATAATCAGATTTTAAAGATGGCTAGATAGAACACAGAGGTAGATAGAACATGATTCTAACATAAACAGCAACCACTAAATGATCTTTAAACTCAAGAATTTCATCAAAATTACTGATGCATGAAATATAGGTCAAAGAGACATCTTTTTGTAACATGGTAGGATTACTTATCAAAATGCATCCCTCATCAAATTTAATGAATCCAAGTACATCACTCCTTCGTTTTAGCATGCTGAGAGCTTGTGAACCTGCTGGTAACATGGTGATTGGTGTTAATCCCTCTTTCTTTTTCTTATAGAAAAGGTTAAACAAATTAATGATTTTCTACTTGGTACACAATTTCTAAATTGGATTACCTGCACCAACACAATGGTTGTTGCTTTTGTTGCTGTTGTTTTGGGTTTAATGCAATTTCTCACTGAAAAAAAGGCTATACATTGCAGCCAGTATAACTGATGGAGGTAGAACCTGGGAAAACCTGGTAAGAACCACTGACGCACAGGAAGCTACCGGCAACTTTCTCACTTACCCACACTGGCCAAGCCCAAGACTCAAACCCACATGGACAGAGGTGAGATGGCAGTAATTGCTACAATGCAAGTGCTTTAGACCGCTCTGCCACCCAGGCCCCCCACCCACCATATTTGACTAAGCAAGCTTATGCAGCATTGTAAGAACAACCTAAGTAAACCATCTCCTAGCTTTAATACCATGTCAACTGTACCCATTTGACTACAGTATGAAAACTATTCTGTACAAAGATAAAGGCATAATTAATATGGATAGACATCACTCACAATCCAAGATTCTGATAATATACACCTATTTACCAAGTTTAGCTAGATAGGTAACAAGTTCAGCCAATCAGAAGCAGACCACCTCATTGATATGTGCATCTCTCACTTATTACAGAATCCATAAAGACCATGATGATACATGCTTATTAAGATGGAGTAAATGCGATCCAAATTTAGTCCCGTAAATGGCAGCAAGCTCATCCAATCATATTCAAGATTACCACACAAATATTCATACATGTTGGTTTCGTGGGTTTAATGCCATTTTTCAGCACTTGATAGGTGGCCAGATTATTTAGTGGAGGATGAACTTTGGAAGACCCCAGGAAGAACCACCAACCCATGGGAAGCTACTGGCAAGCTTTCTCAAACACCCATATGGCAGAGCAAAGACTCAAACCCACACAGACAGAGGTGAGATGTCAGTGATCTGTTAAGGCAAGTGCCTTAGACCACTCTGCCACCTTGGGCCTCTGCTTACATGTAGATCTAGCTCATAATCACATTTCAACATCTAAATGATACTCAACTATTTAAAAAGTCTGATGAAAACAGTAAAAAATAGAGTTGTTAAAGTGTTGCAGACAACCTCGCCCAAACAAATGTAATGTCACCTCATTAATTTGCATGGATCTTGCTCATAATTATAATCATCTGAGATCTTTATAATACAATTACCAAGAAAAAAAAAATCAAATCAAGCCCTTTTGCTTGAGTGGTAAAAAAATCCATACAATCAAGTGCAAAATAACCTCATTAATGTGGATAGGTCGCTCTCTCAAAAATACTGAACCAACCTCTTGATGATATTAGTCTGTTTACCATATCTGATGGAAATAAGGCCTGAAATACTGTCTCTCCAATGCAAGATCACTTGATTAATATGCATTGATCTCCCTAATAATTATACTAATTGGGCATCTTGATGTAAGCCCATTTTCCATGGTTGATTAAAACCAAATCAAAAATCAAAAAACTAGAGCACTAACAAGCTCAGCTGATCAAATCCAATGCAAGATCATCTCATCAACATGCATGGCCCTATCATGGCTTGATGACATAAGCCAATATTCCTAGTGGGAGCAAAATTAGATCAGAAATATGGCCTCCAGAGTGGTACCAACTTATGTCAATCAGACCCTGGATCACCTAATTAATATGTGTGGATTTCACTCAATGTTTAACTCATCCATAAGCTTACTGGTCTATGGGGGCTAAAATACCAGTCTTAATGCAGCAAAATCACTGAATAAGTAATTTCTTGATTTTTTAAAAAATATACAAGGAAACATTTTAAAAAAGCAAGGTTGCCCTCCTAGATACCCAGACTGAAAAATCTGGAAATCTGGTTGCCTGATTAAAAATGCAGATGGCAATTTTAATGAAAAAAATACTCATTGGTTATTTAAAGTTTCAGATGGCATTTCTTGCAAAATATGTGCACATGAAGGCCAAATATCATATTCCCAATTTTCATTTTATATATTGATTTTGCATCATGGATTTTTCTACCACTGCTATGTCAAAAAATACTTTCATGCCTTGTAAAGAACAGAGCATATATATATATATATATATATATATATATATATATATATATATATATATATATATATATATATATATATATAGAATACAAATCATATGGGGAATAACAGCATATATATATGGTAAATAATGAAATTTGCACACTGAACAAAAATAACTTACCTACTTGACCAAAACTAACAAATTCCCCACCCCCCACCCCTTGCCCTCCATCTGTAGCAGATATACTCAAGTGCAACTGCAAACTACAAAGACCTAGATCTGGTGTTGCATAATGTACTGGCAGGTCTGGGTCCACCAAGTTTGTTAGAAGTAATTAGCAGAACAATAAACATAGACCAAGATCTACCTGCACTTTATTCAATGGCAGACAAAGGTATATGTGATTTACAACTGTTCTTCATTTGTATGCAAGTATATATATATATATATATATATATATATATATATATATATATATATATATATATATATATACAGTAACTTTAAGAAAATATAAGTTTTGTTGTATTGATAGTGTTGTATGAATAGTACTGTCAACTGTAAATATACACCATGCACAAAGTCTTGTCTTTTTGGGCCCAATAAACTAAAAACAACCCAGCAATTGTTGGAGGTTGCAAATAGTTTACTTTCTCAGTCACTTTACAAACAAGGTATGAATGGCTATCTAAGGCCAGATAGATGGATGGATGGATATAGGTGATTATTATTGGGCTCCCACAACTAGATGCAGGGTATTAATAATAAATATGTTTCTCTTTATTTTCACATTAACTTTAGTACTGGTAACCACATACCCACCCCTGTGTGATAATGAAATCCATAAATACATGTATTGATACATATATCTGACGGATGGTTGTTGGGTTGGTTTTATCATATTGGCTATATCATACAGAAGAAATGGGAGCTAAGTGCCTTTCCCAAGGACACAGCAAGGCAGCTGATGCAGGATGGCCTGGGCAGGTATTGAACCTGGACCCTTGGATTACACATTTTATGCTCTGCCATCTGAGCTACCACAAGACATATTTCATTATTTTGTGATAAAATGTTACATTTTCATGTTCTTAATTTTTTTAAATGTATCATAAAAATATGCACTGTTTTTTAGTTATTTAAAATTTAGATATCAAACACATACCTGCCAAAGCATGATGCCATGTGTCACATGAAAAATGTTATTTTTGGGTTTTTGGAGACCCAAAACCCAATATTTTAGACCCAAAGTTTTTTTCGATAACAAAAATCCCAGTCTTTCTTGACCACCACGATATATACATGTAATCTGTAGTATGTGTATGAACAGTAATGTCCTGCTCAAAACTCAGCTCAACCTATCCTTGGGGCATGGAACTGATATAAAGCAATTAAAAGTTTAGATGGTCAGATAAACAAACTACCACCTTTCTGAGATCACTTAATTGGCTGACAATAGGTAGGGTGATGTATTGTGTCAAATTCTGCTGCAGGTGAGTCCATTTAACTAATTTGCATGGGTCAAGTAAACAAAGTAGAACCCAATTCATCTAAAGTACATCAAAAAGCATAGGTGCTGAATAATAAATGTTATTACACATCACTGAATTGAATGATAATGTTGAAGCCAACTTTAACAAAGTTTGTAATCAGTGGCAAAATTTCCTTTAAGTCGGATCTTTACTCCATATATAAAATGCAAAACATGATTATTTCAGTTGTCAGAATAGTGTTCAAGTGTGATTCATGGTTGAAGAATGTGATTCTGAAAGCAATATGCTATCTGCAAATCCCAGCATTTCACAGCTCCAGGTTGACAGAGTTGTACTTTGTCAAGCACAACAGCAAGGGGGATGGGTGGCATTTAATCCCTTGCACTTACTGCAAACATCGTATCAACAAAAAGTATATGAAATCCACTGAAATAGGGGCACCACCTATATGTAGCATATTCAACATGCTGAATTGAACATTCTCTTTATTATTATTCATTATGTTCATTTTGTTAACATACTACTAATTTACCCATGCTTTTCAGGATGATTTTAGCCATGAAACAGATTGACAGAAAGAAAATAATAAGCACATGCTTGTGTTTGCATAGTTGATTTGTCATCATAAAGCATTAACATCCATACTGAACAGTTGCATTTATTACTGCTGTATTACCTGTAAGGCCTCCATTAAACTTGAAAGTATGATGTTCTTCCCTTCCCTCCCAATAAAACAGTCAGTCCTAAGTGTGATATATATTTATTTTTCTACAGAGACAAACATACCTTGAAGTCAAACTGCCTCATATACAGTTCTGACAATGTTAATGTTACAGTCATTATGAACAACTCCGTTATGGCCAGGGTTTGCTCAGAAAATCCAGGAGGGAAGTTTGGACAATAGTACCATCCAGCTTCTAGTGAATGCAGAAATGAACACTAATGACACTTGCATTACCTTAAAAACCCCTTTGAACTATTAAAAGCAGCAAACACTGCAAAAAATTAATCCTATATTTTGCCATCCAATGGATTGTGAAGACAGAAACTTGATGCATGTTTTTACTTACTGGTAATATATAGTGTAGTTGTGATTATGTGAATGTTTGCACATGAGTATGGCTTGATATTTGACAATGCTAAGTCCACCAACTATATCTTTTTTCCAAGTGTATTAAATGCTATGAAACAAAATAGACAAGTTAATTGTATTTTATTCAGATTTTAATTTCCAATCATTTGCTATAGGCTTATATGAGAAGAAAGCTTATTCTCAATTGGATGACATCGCTTTTTTGGGTCATGTGCACTGACACACACACACACACACACCCTTGGGACCTCAAAACAAACTTTTTGAAGTCTCAAAACTCCCCAACCCTCGGAATATGGCATGTATGAAAACCAATCAAGTAAAATTTTGCATTAAGTGTTTTTTTCAAGTCAACAAAGTGAGAAACAAATGTTTTCTTCATTATTTAAAATAATGGAAGTTACCTAAAGTTTTTACATCATCTTTTTAGGAATCAATTCTAAAGTGAAAACATTAAATAAAAAGATCTTGACTTTATCATTAGAAAACAAACAATACAAACATTTTATCATTTCTAGGACCCTTATATTTTTCTGACATACATGTTTTTCTTTTACAGCACTGAATTCAAAGGTATGAAGAGACTGTCCTACCTTCAGATGTAGTAAGCTGATAAAATCTCTCTGGTGGTACTGACCAAAAGGTCACAAAAAAGTTCTTGAATTTCCGTGCACACTTGTTGTAATGTAAAATTGTGGGGTAGAGGACTGAAGACTGGGCCTTGTCTCAGTATCTTCTTGGCAGCAAGCTCAAAATGAAGAGAGAGATGGTGAACCAGACTACTTACTACTTAACTACAAGCTATGCCTGCCTACCTCCTGGCTGTCTGTTTGTGTATGCCTGTACAGAGACGTGCTTGGGAGAGTGTGAAGCTGGAAAAGCATAATACAGCTCACCTCATATATAACTAGGAGGTAAAGGAGTAACACTTTTGGCAAATTTCATGTATACTCTTCAATTTCTATACCTTACAAAAGCATAGTCTCATTCTATAATACCACAAGTTAAAAAATGCCAAAATATTTCTTCAAAGTGAGAGAAAACTTGACTAAAACAGAACTTCAACACCAGCATCCTCAATTTTGTTTGCAATGGGTGAAATGTACATGGGGACATACAATATAATGATGGTAGTACTGAAGGTGTGGGAAGTTTGTTGTTATGCTGCCTGAAACTGGACACTTCAGCAGCAGCAACATGAGGGTGAAATGGGGAAAATTGGCACAGTTCTATCATCCTGCTCAAAGTCAATAATAATAATAATAATAATAATAATAATAATACAAATAACAACAACAATAATAACAATAATAATAATAAGATTATTATTATTATTATTGTTATTATTATTATTATTATTATTATTATTATTATTATTATTAACAACTTTATTAAATAAAGGTAAATATTTAGTACATGATAATCTTCCATGCCAATCTGAAGGAAAACATGAGTCCCAACTGGACCTGAGATTGCTCACCTCCCTGTAACTGCCTAATAGCCAAATGCAGTAATATACTCCTTGAGGAATTTCTTCAGATGATGTTCATTGCATATGTCATGAAAACAACTATTTCAAGGTTTCTATAATATAATTATTGTATTAGATGGCACATCAGCATCACTTACCAGTACTAAAAGACCATTGTGTCAGGTGCATTCTGTCAAAGTTGGTCCAACTTGGCTGAATATTTTTTGAAATAAAGTTTATATGTTATTTTTCAAAACTAATTTTAATAATGGTGGCCATATCTAGAGTCAGGCCAGCATCACTGGTATCAATCTGAAATGGACTTTCTAGATAGGATGCTCAAAACTCCTCTCAAATCTGATCAAATTTTCTTGAGCTGTTTTTAAGTTGTTACAGGTTTTTCTACCCACAGGAGCAGCATTCATATGTAATGGCTTATCAACATCACTTATTCAAACTTAAAAGTCCCTTATATCTTAGCACTTTCATTTGGTTCAATTGTGTCTGGTGCATTTTTTTTATAAGTTGTTCAAAGATTTTCTATTTTGGAAATAGCATCATTATTTGGTAGCAAACTGGCATCCTTTTGCACAAACCTGAAAGCCCTTTATGCCAGGATGCTGCCAAATTTGTTCAAATTCTGTTCTGAAAAAGAACACGATCATTTCGAGGTAATATATTTTAAATTACAATTGCAATATCTGATGGGAAATGAGCATCATGTGTATAAATTTGAATGGCCTTTATGCCTGGATGTATTCTCTAAAACTTGGTCTTTGCACAGAAGTTTATGGATTAGCATCATCTGTATAGATTTGAAAGGCCTTCATGGCAGGTTTTTTGGCAAATTGTGTTAAAATTTTGTTGAGAGCTTTTAAAAAGTGATTTCAAGTTTTTGTCTGATTTTAGTAATGGTAGCCTTAATTGGTAGTAAATCAGGATTGTCTGTATGAATCTGAAAGTCCTTAATGTAAGGATGCTTTCTGTCAAATTAGGTCAAATTCTGTACAATGTTGTTTTTGACTAAGTTGTTGAAAGTTTGTTTTCTTATTTTCAGTAACTGCATCCACGCTAAGGCCAAAGGGCCCCTGAGTGGCAGAATGGTCTAAAGTGCTCACTGTTATGGATCACTGCCATCTCATCTGTCTGTGTGGGTTTGAGTCTCAGGCTCAGCCAATGTGAATACGTGAGAAAGCTTGCCAGTAGCTTCCCATGGGTTGGTGATTCTTTTCAGGGTTTTCCTGGGTTCTTCCTTCACCAGCTATACTGGCCACCATTTATAGCCTATCTTGTGCTAAAAAGAGTCATTAAACCCCATAACAACAACAACTGAGGCCAGAATAGTATCAAGTATAAATTTTGAAAGATCTTCATGTCAGAATGCTTTATGTTAAATCTGGTCAAGTTCTGTTTAGTGGACTTTGAGAAGAGGCCATTGTGAGGATTGTTATGGTTGGGGTGAGGTGCTCCCAATGTTTTATTTAAACTATTATAGAAGTCCCACCCAGGTTCTATTTTGTTGTAAGTTAAATTTAGTGAAAGATAGATGTAAAGCTCCGAGCCCCCAGTCAGCAATGCCGACGGTTAGATGGTTAAAGATACAAAAAAGGTTGAAATTCAATGAATAACAATTTAATAACAATTCAATAATCAAACAACTCAAATTCCCAATTACACTCCTTCCGCTCATCCCTTTAATAAGCCTACTGTATCACTTGATTAGCAGTGTGAGATTGATTTCCACCTGTCCTTGCATTTCTATTCACCTGGTGTATCCTTTCTCTCTCTCCTATTTCTCCCAATTCCTTCTTCCCTTCCTCCTCAACTTTTATCCAAATTCCTTCTCCTCCTCCTCGGCTTTCTCTATACTCCTTCTCCTCCTCCTCCACTTCTCTACCACGACTACTCTTCTGTTGACTTCGATTGTCTTGGCTACAACCTCTCCAACTCTTGAAGACTCGGGATCCAATGAAATCCGAAGTTCTCTGTCCCCTAAAAAGCTTCCTTTTGAAGCTTTTTCTTTCCATAGAATCTACCTCTAAGTTTTGCCACCAAATTACAAGTGGCTTCTTCTCGGAGTAAACCCTATTGACTCACAATCCTTTCAGGCAAATACTAAATTTTCTCTAACAAGTTCTGAAAGTTATCATTTAGTCTAAATTGTAATCACATCCCCTATCTCAATTCCAATTGGATATCACTGTGAACCGATCCAATCAGCTTAGTGGACAATGTCCCTCTCGCTGTCTGTCAACATGGGGATGGATGAGAACACACTCCGCTTACCCTGCGGCTTCGCTTTGATCTTTTGACTTAGCTTTAACACATAGGTGTGATAACTACAAGCCTTTGTTTAGATGTGCACATCTGTCACCTTTGCTGATTCAAGATTCCGGTCTCGGGCCGGTCATGTTACATTGCGTGACAGTTTAACACTAGCCCATGGTAATCTTTAGACATCAAACACATGGCCATGGTATTATTCCCTAGACAGGTAGATTATAGCTTGGCTTTATAGCTGGGGCTTAGCAAACATGACAGCCATGTTTTGATATATTTTATAACAGTAGCCATATATGATGGTCAATTGACATCAGTTGTACAAACTCAAAAGCCCTAATTGCCAAGATGCTTTCCATCAAAGTTTGTCAAGTTCTCCTCAAAGGTTTTTGAGAAGAAGGCATTTAAAAGTCATTTTCTTGTTAGTAATTGTGGCCATATTTTACTTGGATCTGCATCATTTGTACATCATGAAAGCCATGGATGTTCTCTGCCAAATTTGGCTTAAATTTGCCCAGTGGTTTATGAGAAGAAATTTAAAATAGCAAATATCACAGCCTGGTAAGCAATAAACAAACATGCAGTCCATACTGATGGCTAAGTTTTCATCAGAATTGTATCATTCCTGTGTCACTGCTAAGATATCCATCCTAAATTTATTTCTACACCCTGATGTTAAAAAATGGCACAACCTAAATTTCCAATCAGTATCAATCATGATCCTTTCAAATCATGATAACCTATGACAATACTGAGCTCCCTTTTTTTATTATTTTGATGATGGGAACCCTGAAAGTTACCCATATTATAAGAGAAGGAGATTTAAGGCTGTTCCAACATGGCTGTGAAATGAAATGGAAACACAATACAACAGCATGTTTATGTTGCATGATATCCATGGATTCATGGAAATATAGGACTGTAGGTCTATAAAGTCATTACTTATCTTTTTGTCAGGTATGATTATATACTACTGTACCTCAGTCATGTAGTTTTTCTATGACAATTTATTGATCTCACCCACCCCTTCTGTCTCTCACATCAAAACGTAATAATAAAAATAATAATAATAATAATCATAAGAAGAAGAAGAAGAAGAAGAAGAAGAAACAACTTTCTTTAATGAGGATAACACATTTGGTCATGACTGACCCATTGCCATGTGGTCCTCAAGTTTTGTAATTGGTTATGTTAAAAGTTAAAAAAAATGAAAATATAAATAATCATACACATATTCAGGTATTGTTGCACTCCCTTTCATAAATATTTAAAATGAATGAATATGTATGACTATATTGGGAAAAGATACATATATAAACAATATTCTATACACAGGTACATACATTTCAACATAACCTAAGTCATATATACATACATCGAATAGGACATGGATATATTATTTTTATGGACATAATTATAAAGTTTTCTATTCAGAGGCTTTAATATGTCATTCCAGCTGGTCAAGAAAGAATTTCTCTAATGATATTTCAAAAACAAAGCATGGGAATTTGAATTAAGTATCCCCAGGGGTAAGGAATTCCATACAGCAGGTGCTTTAAATGGGTGTGTGAGTGTGATCTGGATTTTTAACTTAGCTTTAACAATTTTTCAGTCATATCGCTACGATGTCTGCAGTGTGGCAGTTTATAGTGATGTCTAACACTGGGGCATCATGCCGCAGACATGTAGCATGATGTCCTACCCAGTCACATTATCCTGACACCAGGCCGACCAGTCCTAACACTAACCTCTTAATGCTGAGCACCAAGCGAGGCAGCTGTTAGTACCATTTTTATAAGTCTTTGGTATGACTCGGCCGGGAATCAAACCCACGACCTCCCGCATCCAAGGTGGACGCTCTAACCACTAGGTCACCGAAGCGGTACTTTAAATGAGAGACAACAGTGGCATGGGAAAATAAATGAGGTTATGGGTACTATTTTGAAACAAGATAAACAGTAGCAATGGGTACATCACAAAGGGCTCTGTCTGCTACAGTTTTCTTAGTAGCACATTAAACAGAAGAAAGGAAAGGAGAAGACGGACATTCAGTGGCTACTCCTATTGATGATGTGGAATACTGGAAATGAAATTCAGCATGGCCCCATCAATATAAAAGCACAGGTAAAATTTGGTTGAAATCCAACATTCCTTAAAGATGTTAAGATATGAATACCAAAACTAGGAAGACAGGCAGTCATGGGCTACTATGCTTCCAAATAACCTTGTGAAACATTAGAAATTTAACTCATTAAAGTTCTGACTACAAGCCAACTTTGGTTTAATCCAACAATCTTTGGTTAAATAAAGTTAGTCAGGGCCATGGACAATCATAGTCAATAGCTCATAAATGCCATGCAATCTTATATATGTCTGTGTCCCAGCTGCCAAACAAGAAGTTGTAAGTTTGAAACTCATGGCGGCATCTCAAATTATATTTACATTTTTTTTTTTATTTTTATGTTCAAACTTTCTTTTAAACTCACTCATCCCAATTTTTGATATTTTTTGATACACTTTTCTTTTATTCTCATCCTAAGATGAGCAATTAACCTAGTACTTGAAATAAAACTCATTGATGGTCTTATCATTACAGAGATTCATACTGAATTTGGTTCAAAACCAGATGCAAAATTAGGGGGATGGGTAATCAGGGGGCATAACTCCTCTAAATGACATTATGGAATGCTTGCAATCATTCTCATTTAAGATCTCATCACTAAAACCTATATCCCATATTTGTTTTTAAGTCCAATAATCCCTGGTAAAGTAATGCTCTGCAAACACAAACCAAGATGGCAGGCAATCAGGGCTATAACTCTGGTAACTGAACACAAAGAATGCTAAAATTCAAAACTCTTTCAAGACCTGATAAATTTAAAGCTGTATACAAAATTTTATACAATTTTAATAATTCCCAGTAAAGTTATTTTGCAGAAACCCAGCTGATGGATGAATGAACTGATCGACAAAATGTTTGAGGACTTCCCCACCTTTGTACAGTGGGCCCCTAATAAACAAGCTATCTAATTGTCCTGTGGGCCCCTAATAAACAAGCTATCTATAAATAAGACAGAGTAAACATGGGCCTAATTGTATCAGCATCTCATGTTTATACAGACATATGACACCCCTAAAAACAAACCTTCTTACCACTGATCATTGAATCTACAAGCTGATACACTTCTATTACTCTGTATCTCCTTTAACATTTATAGTTCAGCCACAACATAAAATATTTCATCTTCAAACAATGGGGTTCTCACAGGGAAACTCCAGTTTAGTCAAAGCACATAACAAACAGAATTAAAGCCATTTTCTGTTTTCTAAATGCTGACTTCCAATTTTATTTTGAAAATTACTGGTGCCTAGCAATGACCATATAATTCTTTCCTTTCTTTGGAAATAAGATGCTAAACAAATGAAATAAAGCTATCATGAAAATTAAAATCCAACCTTTAGTATTTTACTCAAGATCAATTTGTGGCCTTGACCCTTGACTTTGTGACCCACTGACCTATTAGAATCTTTTGTGTCACATGAGCTTGTTTCCTGATGGACAATTGCTACTTGTAATTAAAGAATGCAGCAATAGCTCAAAGTTAAGTCAAGACTTAAGACATCTGATTGGTCAGTTTTAAGACCAACTTAAATTTCAGCCAATCAAATCTAGACTCAAGACTTTAAGTTTAAATCCAGACTAAAGTTTTGTTGGTAAAATCCAAGTCGGATGAATATTATAATTGATAAGTCTTTCCTTTGCAACATGTGAGACAAAAAGTCTGTGTTATGTGAGACAACAAATGTAGTGGTTCTACAAGGATTGCTAATTGACACAGCTCAATATTTAACCTAGTACTGTGACTTTTGACCTTGACCATCACAGATTCTATTTAATTTAGCAATGCATAATCATGTGGCAGCAAGATATTGCATCCACCTTTAATGACAAGTTAATGCATCAGGATGGCATATTTCTCACATTTAATGACAAGCTGATGCTTCAGAATGGCACTTTTCTCACCTTTAATGACAAGCAGAATGGCATGTTTCTCACCTTTACAAAGGTTCTCAATTTAAAGCAAACTATTTTAAAACCTTCGAAGTTTACAAACAAATTTAAGTAATGAAATTTTTATTTATAAAATATTCTTGTGAAAACTGTATTAAAATACATGGTGGAGATCTTTTCTCCCAATGATGGAATGAGGAAGATATGGAAAATATAAATCAAATGCAGAAGATTCCAGCAAAGACTTGAGATACAACAGGTATGCAAGATCATAACAAAACAAGATATCTGGCAAGCTGCATTAGCAAATTTTTCATTATCTCTGATAAAAACAGCTGAAACTGATAAAGTCTTCCTAATTTATCACAAATGTAGATTTAACAAATTTCAGCCTCTAACAAAGTATTGATTTCAGTCCAAATAATTAAGTGAAATATGCCATATATTTTACTTGTCATCTTTATGACTAATTCTATGTATTGTAAATATAATAAACACATTTCATTGGTCCTGACAGTTTACTTAAAGCCAATTCAGTTTCAAAAGAAGAAAAGACTTGTGTTTTACAAAACACATCTCCCACTGCAGTCAGAGTCCAAGTCCAGAAATGTGCAAAAATGTGAAAAGGTACTATAACGTCACAAAAAATAATCTAATCAGGATATCTAAATATGCAACAGTGAAAACTGTTAGACTAGTTGCATTCACAAGGTTCTGTTATACCTAACATCCAACTACAATCCAAAGTTGGCAATAACTCAAGCAAAAATTACTAAAGGACTCATGGTACTAATGATATAGAAGAATGGGAACTATTCTAGATATGGGTGAGCATAAAATAGATATAAATGAGTTTGGCTGGCCAGAATTAGTTGATAATAAAAGAAAAATGTTTTGTAATAAAATCTTTTGAGAGTTTATCCTAGTTGCAACTGAAAAAATGGAGACAATTCCTTTTACAGACTTGAATTTGAAAAGCTCATTACTGAAATTAACACTGAACTCTTTGGTTTTTAATTGAAAACACACAAGAAACACATGTAGATCCAAAATATGCAGCATCTCATATGGTTTTCTCTACAGATGAGCTTGCATCAAGGATAGGTCTATACTGATAAATACAAGTTTGATGAGCATTCAGAAATTTAAAGTTATTGAAGTTTTAATGTGATGTTTCCATTGGTTTGCTATAGGAGATGAATAACTACCATGAGTCCAGAAGTTTCGCAGTGATCCATCACAAACCGTGTTACCAGCCATGTTCGCATGATTGCATCATTCACTGCATTCAGCTGCATTATAAATGGCAATAACTCTAACAAAAATTGTGGGAGGACAGTAGTTTGTTTACATGTATATCTTTAAACAATGGCCAAAAAGTGTATAATGTTCCTAGGTGGTCCATGAAAAACTATTCATAAGATTATTCATACTCTATGTTCCCGTTGCATGACATAAAGGACAGAACTACAACAAGAATTTCCAGGAATCCAAGATCATACCCTTTCTTCTCTTTAACTGTTGATTGTGGATACCATCCTTGATGCAAGCTCCTCTGTAGAGAAAACCATATGAGCTGTTGCATATCCTTGAGAAATAACCAGATTCTGAAGAGGGCCACCAGGTGGCTATACTTGAAGCAAGATCAGCACCAATTTCATGGAGTGCCATCTAGACATTATACAAAGTAGTTTCATTGAAAATTCAATGTCAATATCACCAACCACTCTGAAGGAGTAGCTATAATAAGATTCTTACGTGGGCATCATGGTGATCAGAACATTTCCTACATGGCAGCTATGGTGGCCATGTTGAATGTCAGATTGTTATCATTTTCATTTAGGACCAACTAGACACCATAAGAAATCTGCTGGTGAAAACTCGATGTCACTATGAATTTCTGCTCAGAGGAAATGGGTGGCTATAATAATGCTTTCAAGAACTAGACATTATAAGAATTTATTTTACTGAAAACCCAAAGTTGATATTGTGAACCATCCTGGAGTAGCTACAAGATTTTCACTTTGGCAACCATATTGCCTGTCCAAGTGGCACCAATTTCATTTAGGACCAACTAGACCTTGGGATTAATGTGTGTGTAAAGTTCCTCCAAGTAGTTTAGAAGTATCAAACTTGTGCCAATGGATGGAGAGACAATGGATGAACAATGGACAACTGGCCATCCCATAAGCTCTCCTGGTTTATGACCAGTAGAGCTAAAAATCACAGATGCTAAGTGATTTGTCAACATGCACACCTTCAAATGATGACCATAATATATACCAAGTTTCTTGGTGATCCAAAATATGCTCTCAACTCATTAATGTCAAAAAGCCATAATTTTGCATCATTAGGTAGTTCCAAGGTCTGTGATGTCATCACAATTTATTACAGACCTGAGTGGTTGGTATTAGAGAGAAGAACATAGTTGTGGCTTTAGAGTGATGCATGTTGATGCACATTCAAAATACAACCCAAACACTCAATTTTTGACACCAGATTTTTTTTTAGATAAATAATCTGCAGTTCAGAACTTTGGAGTTTTTGTTCCCTCTCCTTAAATTTAATGCAGAAAGCAGACCTGATCAAACATTACACATGCATACAAACCTTCACAAAAATTTATGGTAAAATTAAGTTGGAAAAAAGGGGTCCAGCAGGCAAAAATCAATAAGAAAAAAAGTAGGCCAAATAGTCAATCCAAAACAACTTTAATTCCTCTACACATCTTAACATCTGGTGATATGAAAGTCTCTCCACATCCGACATGTTTTTTCTAACTCCATCTTTTTTCAAAAATAAAAACATGGTTTGATGAGTTAAACTAGTTCTTCTCATGGGATTTTGTCATGCACTGCATTGATCTGCAAGACAAAGGGCAATAAATCTAACAAAAACGACAGGAGCAAAGTGAAAATTTAGTGATACACCTCGAGCTGATGACTATAATATTTACCACAGTAAATATCAATCCAATGAAAACTGACTGGTTGCATTCACACTATTTGTTATACACTGCAGTTTAAAGGAATAAAGAGTGATAACTCTTGAAAATGTACGGTAACAAGGTGTTTTGTTGATATGGACATCTTCAGCTGATGACCATAATATTTACCAATTATAATGGCAATCCATAAAAAATGTCAGACTAGCTGCATTCATGAGATGGTGTGATGGACAGAAGGATGGATAGATATTCAGACATAAGGATGCCAATGTACCCCTGGCTCTATAGGAGTCGGGCCATAAAAAGTGAAAAAAATTGGAAAAATTGCCATAATAGCCCGTGTTTCTTATAATGTTTTTTTACAATCTGCATACAGATACGCCTGCCAAACTTAAGTTAGCTATACTTAGTGGTTTTGCACAATCTTGCTAATGAACTTCTTGGATGGATAGAAAGACAGATGGATGAACAGATAATACTACTAATAATAATAATGACTTTATTTAAAAGAAGAAGCTTGTTTGACCAACATACCAATCTTCCATGAGGCTTCTACAATAACATTTGTACAAATATGTATAATATATATATATATATATATATATATATATATATAATGCACAAGTTTTACAAGATGAGGTGTCGTTAGACAACAAATGCTGTTAAAAACTAGACAACTGATCTACTGCACAATAAAATACGTACAAGGCTTCAAGGATAAGTACATACAGGACTCATACAAACAATTGTAGAGAACATGTAAAACATTATAGCTGAGTACATTATAACAATGTTGTTAAAAACAGTAGTAATGAATTAAACAAAATCATATAAATGATTGTTTCTGTAGATGTTGACTAAGAAGCTTTCTAAAAGCTTGGCATGTGTCAGCTGACTTTATATAAGGTGGTTTGGAATTTCATAGTTTGGCTCCAGAAAAGGCAAAACTCTTCTTTTAAGACTCTGAATTTGGTTTAGGTAAATATAACTTGTTGTTTGAGATGGATCTTAGTTCATAGATATGTACATTTTTAACAAATTTAAAGTTACATTTAAGATAATCAGGAGCCAAACCATGTAAGGATTTATAGACTAGTAAACCCTTTTGAAGCTGAGTTGTCTGCTGAAATGGAAGTCACTTTAGGGTTTTAAAACGATTTGTTGATGGTGTATCTAAATCAGCATCAAGAATAACCCTAGCTGCTCTTTATTGAAATTTCGGTAATCTTTCCTGATTTTCTGTACCACTATTACCTCAGACAGAACAACAATATTCTATGTGTGGCATGATATATGCATTGTAGAATATCTTCCAATGTTTTTGAGGGAGATAAGATTTTATTCTGTTCAAGAGATAAAGGAGTGAGTTAACTTTTTTAATGACCTTATTAACTTGTATTTCCAGCACAAGATATTGTCTGTCATGAAGCCAAGTAGTTTTTCATTTTCTGACATCAATTCCTTTTATCATTACTTCAAAATCATTTTTCTCAGCTTTTACTCTTGCTCAACTATGTATGATCATGGCTTTTTGATTTGGCTGCATTTATCTTCATACCATTGTGTTCACACCAGTTATTTATTTTTACCAAATCTTTATTTAATTTAGTGCTAATCTCATGCCCTGTTGATCCATTGTTATATAGTGTTTTGACATCTGCGAACATGTTGGTGCTGGATATCTCAGTTTGATATGGTATATCACTGATGTATAGCAGAAAAAGTAATGGTCCAAGAACTGATCCTTGTGGAACACCTGACCTTATCAGTTCCTTATCTGAAAGTTCATTTCAAATAGAAACTTGTTGTTGTCTGTCTTCAAGATAGGATCAAAACCAAGTTAAGCTTTCATAGTTAACTTTATATATGCTGAGCTTTTGCAGCAGGATTTTGTGATTTACAAGGTAAAAAGCCCTTGTAAGGTCTTTCATGTGACACACATTTCAATGTATGGCACTTATAACTTTCCTGTGACACACTCAGTAATGTATGGCACATATGACTTTCTCACAAAATCTTAACAATGCTGACATTGACAAATTGAGCAACTTCAGTGTGTGATCACTGCAAAATCCAAACAGCTTTTACTGCATATTCAAAATCCCATCCAGTCTTGCTGTTCTTTCCACCTCACATAATGACACAGGAGTCATAATGCAAAATCCATCACATATCTGATGTCTTCCTGCTATGACTGGATAAATGAAATTTGGTCAGAAAATATTTGAAAATTTCATTTTTATTTATATTTTTTGAAACTTAAATTTATGTCCTCAAAGGAACAAAAGGAGCTCAAGTAAAGAGTGACATCCCCACTCACCTTGTAGATGAATACAACAAGTGCCACATAGCTAAATTTCAAAGTTTTATGAATTTCTATTAGATGATTTAGAAGATATGGTAATGGGCAGATAGAAGGTATGACACTCAAAGAAAATACCAGTACTGAATGATTTCTATCTCGTTCTTATTTAAATTATGTTAATGAATTTAAACATTGGACCAAAACAATTAACATCATTGCAAAGCAACAGTTGTGTCATGAACCTGGAGTCAACTTCCATTTCAGTAACTAATGTAAAGTCATTTTCTTATCAGGCTGCACAAGCTGAGTGATGATGTAGGATAAATATCAGCAGCAGACAGCAGACCCCATGATGCTCTACATCCACCTACTCACCTAATGGCTTATGACTCATGACTACAGAATTAGGCTTCCTTTACACACCTGTCTACTACAGGCCTAGCTAGCACATATGTAGCATGTTTACTTTGAACCCCAATGATCTTGTATAGAATGCCTGGGCTGTTTAATGTGGTTTTTTATTATATTTAGTGCTTCTGTCTTTATATTTGGTATTTAGTTATATGTTGCGATTATTTTATGAGCAGTAGATGCATCATTATGCAAGGTGCTTTTGCTGACCTATTAAGTGGTTTTGTCCTAATATGTGGTAGTTCAGACATATGCAGTGGTTTGACATTATACACTCTGGTTTCATGGTAACAGGTAGTAGTTGAGATATATGCAGTGCTTTTGACAATTGCACTGTGATTTTATAGTTATGGGTGGTACTTTAGACATATGCAACACTTTTGACCTTATATGCAATAGTTTTGTTATGCTGAGTTTTTTATCATTACATGTAATGCTTACTCTATCATATGTGGTGCATTTTCCACTATCTCTGTATATGTCAAAAGTTACTTCTTTATACTGAATGTGTATTTTATTATTTGTTTTCATTTGGATGATGAAGAAATAGCTCAGAGATCTGCAGGACTCGAGTGAGTGCCACTAAAATCAGATACAGTGCAGGCAAAATTGCAGGTCTCACACCTATATTATTAATCAGTATATTTTACCACATATTTTTGACCCCTGGATTTAAATGAAAAGAAATGGATATACATGTAATATTTTTACATTTCTCTCTGTCAGTTTGTCTGCTCTAACATCAGTTGCACTTTGTCTATACTCTGCACCTAAAAGCTTTTCAGGCATCAAACATGGTATATGTATGCATCATTATTGTAAGGTGTATATCATACCCCATTGAGGCTCCAGTCTTCAAGGTTTCTTGCAAGGTCACTAGTCAAGGTTATATTATTTTCCTTCACACTTTAATTTCCAGTCAATAACTTTCAAAGTAGTCTGAGATCAAGAGAGGAAATCTGGTATACTTACACATCTTCAAGTCAAGGTCTTTATTTTAGGCTTAACTTACATTTTTCCCACGAGCTTTATAGATTAAATGTGGTATACATGTATATAATCACTAGAAGACATTTTAGTTTCATTCCACATTTGGGGTCCTATCCTTAAGGTCAAGGCCACAAGTCAATATCTTCCAGTTTATTAAGTTCTTGCTTTAAATAATGAACCAATTTACACTTCTCATATTTGTTGGTATCTCATATATCGTAACCAAGGCTGTATCTTGAAGGTCACTGATAAATTGTTCACCTTCTCTATTATTTTATTCCAATGCTCCTTGAAACTGAGTCATGAAACATGGCTTTTTTCATATCTATCCAGTAACTTTACAGTCAAATTTCATCACTTAAATTTTTGGTGACCTTACCACAGTCGGGAGGATTGGGGTGGAGTTGAGTGAATTTGCTTACTGGCATAGAGAGAATATACACACACTACACACTCTTTAATATAAAATTTGAGAAAATTCTGTTGAATTTGTGTGTGTTTGTCTCTAACCAGTTTAATTACTTGTGTTGCTTCTGCATTATAGGTAATAATGTCAGGGAGAATTTTCATTTTATCTTTTACTTCCTCCTTAAGGAAACTCAACATCCACAAGATATATTATATAAAAATACAAGTAAATCAGGGTTGAATCCAGGAATATCCGTTGGGTGGGGAGCATAACAAGTAGACAAGGGGTCTGAGGAATGGAACCCATAGTCGAGGCCCAGGGGGCAAAGCAATCAGAAGCATTTTAAGCATTTTCAGATTATAATTTTAACCTGGGCATAATAATAAATATGACATGACTATATTCCTGGGTAAATTTGATCTCTGATGAAACACTCATCTCTTGAAACATGTGAGCAATAGGTGTTGTGAATAATTCTGAACCATGCAACAAAAACTAGAAATTTGCTAATAGCAGAGATGGCTGTATTGATAGCACTATAGTCTTATCCATTATAAAGGAGCAAAGGTAACGATGCCAAAAGAAAATGTACAAATGGGAAAAATGGATAGATCTGGTTTTGGACATAAAAGCTGAGCAATCGCTGGAGACATGACAGATATTGTAACTGTGTTGACTTTCTCCAAGTGCATCATAAAGTATCAGAAAATTTGACTGTGGTAGTTTGTTTTCCATATCCTGTCTGATAACAGAAACACTTCCAAGCGGAGCCTATTCACTGAATGACAAGTCTGATGAGATAGGTTTCTGATAATATTTCAGGAAAATAGAGTCTTTGCTCCAACCAGCTTTCTTGAATGTTGTAGCCAGAGGTACCTTGCCTGAAAAAGTAGCACTAGTGAATGCCATTTATGTACTATATAGCGCAAGATATCAGTACTGATGGCAGCAGCCTGCATGATGGATTTTAACCATCTTGAAATAGTGTCCCTGTTCAGTGCCCAAAAAGGGGTATGGAAAGTAACAACAGTTTGTTTTCATTATTCTTGTCTGTCCAACTGAAATATCTAGAAACTGTACAAAGACATCCCTCTGGTGTATAAGCTGCTAAACGAATTTCGCCCGTAAGATTATCTGCACATGATTGCTTAAGATCACCTATTATAAAGATAACTCTGTTCTTATATAGATATTAATTCCTACGATCTAACAAATTAAGGGTTTGCTCTCTTTGGCTAGAAGCAATGCCAGACCCAGTAAATGATGCATAACAGATATCTCTAAACGATCGATAGGTGAGGCATGAACTGTGGATTATGAAATGTATACATAATGCAAAATCTATAATAATACCATATTTTAAGCAATATGCATACTGTGTGCTTAAGAAATTTTTGTTTGTGTAAATTTATTTATCTGTGACACTGTCTCCTGGAAGCTCTTTAATTGTTCAGTGAAAACAAACAGACATATTCAAAATCAATACTTGTAGTAAAAGGACAGAAGCATCTGTCCAAGAACATGTTGATGCTAAAGTGCAAAACTGACACAATTTCTTCAAAGCACAAGGTACTAGATCATTCAAACAACTGTGACCTTGAAACAGGATTAGGAGAGATCTACATCTTGAATGTATGAACATTGTTTGCTGTTGGTAGAATCTAAATATGAAAACCTTTCCTTGGATTTAAATCCCTCTCTCACACGCAATTTAACTCAGCCCACTGTCAAACACTAGGTACGTTCTGAGAATCAAAACTGTAAAAAAATGGGTGTGGTCATCTGAGATATATACTCACTTTTAAATTGGATCTAACTGCAAACTTCAGACCCAGATCTTCTGTTTCATGATGCACTGGCAGATCTAGGTTCATGCAGTTTGTTAGGAGTAATCAGTAGAACATGCAACATTGATCCTGACCTGCCAGTGCAATATGTAATCGTATATGAGGGTCTATATTGCTTGTAGTTGGACCTAACTTGCAATGGAGTATATTACAAACAGTATAAACCCAGTCAGATCTGCCATAACCTAACAATCCAGAACATCAAGATTTATGCTGTTGTCCAATCAAAAAACACAGTAATCAATCTTGAACTGCTGAACATTATAATATGGCATCCAGCTGATTCTGAATTATTCATATTCGAGTGAACATTTTATGTTGGGACACACAAAACTATACATTTAGTATTAAGCCCAAAAATATGGCAGTACCCCTGTAAGACATTGTGAGATACATTTATTATCCTTGATGATAACCAATAAAGGAATTCAACCTATTCCAAAATGACTCACTGTTGATATAACTGTTCTACAGATGAGTTTTAAAAAGTACTACAACAGGGGGCGCTCACCAGTTATTATGTATTTTTGATGTATGTAAGGTGAAGTTGTTTGCATTTGAAACATGCACAGTGAAGAGAGAATGTTGGCATACCTCTATGTCGTGTTGATGTAATGTGCCTGACATTTCTTTGGATATTGTACTTGTGGAAACTGTACATATCTAAGCACACTGCTAACTAAAATGACTGCTCCCTTGTGCTCAAAAAATCAGCCTGAATTAATCTAAAGTACACTATCTTTAGCAGCTATTACTGTACAATAGGGAAAATAAATTTTGCCGCACTAGACAACATCAGCTTCTGAAAGTGCAATGAATGAATTACCAAATACATAAAATGTAAATAAATGTTATTGGCTCTTTTTTTTGCAATTTACTTCTGAAGTTCAGAAAGTGAAAATGACCAAGTCGAGCTAGCAGTTTTTGAAAGGTGCACATCTGGAGTAAGGCCAAGCTGTATACTCTATAACCCATATTACACCCATCACTCATACACCAAGATAAAGGGAATAAAAGGTTCTTTGAACAATACCTAAGATATACAAGGCCTTTTTAAATAGCCAGTATAACCAGTGTGGAAACCCAGGCAAATTCTTTTTCTTTAAAATTCTAACCCTATGCAAAATATGAAACTTTTGAGTGCCACCACATCAAGGTACCAACCATTTAATGTTTAGGGGAGGGGGCCAGGAAAATAATATTTCTGGCCCTCAAATAGTTTGAAAATATATTCTTGCTCTGTTTCATAGAAAAAAGAAGCTACTATATTGATTAAATTAATCAAAAAAATATATAAGCTTGGTTAAAAATAATATTCCAGCTCAAAAGAAAACCAAGCCCTCCTCCCCATTAAATGGCTGGTCCCTAAGTTAACATACATTGCTGACATTTTATTCTCAAATCTTCTAACTCTTCCTGAGAATAATGTTACTGCAAAGATGAATTTAAGCCAACTGTGTGAATCTAACTGCTGTAGCTACATTCATAGTGATTTTATTCTGAGCTCAAGAGATTATGGAAGCCATAATGGTATTCTACAGGCCAAAATGTTTGACCCTTATTCACACATCATTTTATGACTCTTTATATTTATGAATTGGTCTATTAAAAATGAAGATTGTAACACAAATTTAACTAGAACCACCTGTATAAGATCCAGTTTGAATGCAAAACACAGTCCAGTTCAATGAACACACACACACACACACACACACACATATAAAGAATACAAATCATATGGCAAATAACAGTCCTTTCAAGTGCACTGGATCCAGCAAGGGATCACGTTTGTCAGGGATTGATTAAGATAAATGCAATAAACTGACAACGAACAGTGCAAAACTAGTATCTAACTAGCCTGAGCACTTTCGACTCTTAATGAGTCTTTTTCAAAGGCATATACAAAACATAGACATGACAAAAAAATAAAACAGAAAAACTGTAGTGTTTGCAAAACTTTACATGGCTGTTTCTACAGGAATTAAACTTCCAAATATATTATGTTTCAACTAGTTTATATCAACTTGTTGCGGATACTAGAAATTATTTGTATTAACCTAGAAATCGATGAGCCATAATGACATCTGGTATTTTGTGTACATTTATGTAAGCGCAAATTACATCCTGGATATTTCATTGTTATAGTAGTAATTGTAGGCTATTAAGCAAATTTAGAGAATTTTTCAAAAGTAAAATGTGTCGGCTGCAAAAGATAGTTTTATTTCATATAGCCAGGCACTAAGGATACACAGAATTTGTTCCGATGATGAAACATTCCTAAAAAGGTCTGAGGAGCTATCTAAACATTTAATTTACCGAGGCTACAACAAAGACCTGATTGCGGAGGCAACTCAAAGGGCTAAACAAACAAACCACGATGACCTACTAAAATATGATGAGAAGGAAAAGGCTGATGGGATACCATTTATCCTGACCTACCATCCAGACAACCCCAAAGTAGGTAAAATCATCACGAAACACTGGCCCATCATGGAATCGTCGGACGCACTAAAGTTAATCCTTCTGAACAAACCTGTAGTAGCTTACCAGAGACCAAAAAACCTCAAGGACATCCTAGTCATGGCGAAGCTAGCACCAATCACTAGTCAAGACCACCCTAGTCAATCTGGCTCCTGTGGCAATAAAAGATGTGAAACCTGTCAACATATGATAGAGACCAGGACATTTTCTAGCACAGTGACTAGAGAAAAACTAAACATACATGGTCCAAACAAAATGTGCAAAACAGAGAATGTAATCTATCTCATCACATGTAAGATCTGTAGCCTTCAGTATGTCGGAGAAACTGAAAAGCTACACAGAAGGATCAACCTTCATAGATCTGATTGGATGACAAAGAAGCTGTACAGAAGCCCGGTCGCAGAACACTTTTCCTCCCCTGGCCACACTTTCAGTGATATAACACTTATTGCAATTGCTAACAAGCCCAACTGAAGTTCTGAAACCAGGAAAGGAAAGGAATCTTACTGGATACACCGCCTTAGAACATTGAAACCAAGTGGTTTAAACCAAGAAGACTAGAAAATGACAGACATGCACAAATAAACTATCTTTTGCAGCCGACACATTTTACTTTTGAAAAATTCTCTAAATTTGCTTAATTGCCTACAATTACTACTATAACAATGAAATATCTGGGATGTAATTTGCGCTTACATAAATGTACACAAAATACCAGATGTCATTATGGCTCATTGATTTCTAGGTTAATACAAATAATTTCCAGTATCCGCAACAAGTTGATATAAACTAGTTGAAACATAATACATTTGGAGGTTTAATTCCTGTAGAAACAGCCATGTAAAGTTTTGCAAACACTACAGTTTTTCTGTTTTATTTTTTTGTCTTGTCTATGTTTTGTATATCCCTTTGAAAAAGACTCATTAA